>QXEO01000906.1:1486227-1655395 GCA_007115705.1 Dactylis glomerata | reverse complement strand
CGGTCTTAGGATACCCAGGGAGAATTGGAAAAAGATAGTGAAAGAAATTAAAGAGGGAAAAAGACAGTTCACTGCAGATAGAGAGAAAGATTTGCTCACACTGGTCCTCGGCTGACGAACATGGAGGACGAACGCGAGGCTTCGTCCTTCTTACCACCCGTGGTGGCTTGGGTTTGCCAGAGACCAAGACACTTACAGAAGCCGAGCGAGAGCAAAGAAGCAACAGCAGGATGAGGAGAATGACAGGTTCAACCAGTTGCTTGCCAGGCTTAATGAGCAACAGAAGCAGATTGACGAGCTTAGAGGAGTAGCGCGCCAGGAAGATCCAGCACTCGATATTACCGGCGCCCCATCTAAGCGGAAAAGCAGCGTGGCTGAATCTGAGGCCCCGCCCGACGATGCACGAAGAATGATAGAGGGCGGTCCCGGCTACCCCGTGGATGGAATCAAGGAGTCAACATCATGTGAACTCCATCAGAAATTCAAGAACATATCCATGAAGGTGGCCGTCGGACAAGCTTTACCTTCTGGCCCTGATGCACGCTGGCATGGCCGTGAGATTCCAGCTGGCTTTGCTAAAGTCGGGGTGGATGAAATCATGGCGGGGTTTCATGATATGGAGCTCGACATAGCTGGACCCGAAGATGAGAGGACACTCGGAGAAGTACTGGGTGGAGTCATCCTATGGGACAAGAACTACATCAAGCTTCCAGGCTCGGCCCCAAGGACAACACCGCCTCCGAGTCGTCGCAGGTCACCTACACCTCCATCACCTCCAAGCCCTCCACATGACGACGGCCACCACAACACGAGTCCATCTCGATCACCGCCGCCGGACTTGGGTCGTCCGTCTCAGCCGCCGCCCGCTAAGGATACTAAGCGGAAGCGTGCCAGCAAGAACGCTCCGTCGATGAGTTCTAAGCGACGGAGCTCCCCAAAGCGCAAACTGTCACCCCTCCCAAAGGTACCTCATGCTAATCTTCCTATCAGACCTTATGATCGTACCGACGAGGAGAACGCCAGGATAGCAAAGGAACATTATGATGCGCAGATGAAAAAGAAGGAACCCGAGCCCCGCCCGGAATACACCGAGAAGCAAATAGCATATGCAAAATACTTCATGACCCTTCCATCACAGTATGACTTACACCATAAGCCTGACGACTATACACGCACATTGCAGAAGGAAGGGAAAAAGAGCAGATCACGTGCAAGTGCAAGTGGGAGCAAATCAAGTTCAACTACAAAAAAAAAAAGATCAGACGTTCCTCAGCTTGGACAACAGGCCAAACAGTCGATCCCACCCCTCAGGGTGTTACCCGAGAATGTTCCCTCTTTGGTGCAGGGGCAAGATTTGGAATTAGCAAAGAAGTGGGCGGCTGAATGGGGTATCCCGGTTGAAGTCGTTCTGGCTTCCCAAGACGACAGGTTACCCAAGGCTGTGGTAGCCCCTAAGCCACAGTTTGTCATGGGAGCGCCTTTGGTCAGCAAAGATAAGTTTGATGATCTCCCAACAATATGCGTTACTTGCATACATGGTACTTAAGTGAATCAAAGAATGGGAGAACGATGATCGTGGCGCGTGTCCCACGGGAGTACTACAGCCGCCCCGAAGACATCCATATCGACTTTGATGAACTCTTCCAGATGTACAATGCCGACGCCCTCGATAAATCGCTTATGAGTTGCTATTGTCTGTAAGTTTTTCAATTCGTTGTCTACATATAACTTGTTTAGTTAATTCAATTCATTGTCTACATATAACTTTGTTCCGTTCTGACTTGTACTCTATTATGCAGAATGAAGATTCTGGAATGTAAAAGTAGGAACATCCTAAATATTGGGTTTATTGATCCAGATAAAATACATATAGCGACGCTAACTGATAATCCCAAGGAGACGGAGGAAAACCTTCTAAGGTTTCTAATAGATCAAAATTTCTGTGACCACATACTGTTTCCATACAACTTCAGGTGAGGGTCTTACTCTGTTGTGTCCATTCACTTATAAGTGTAATTGATAAGTTACTGACACATATATATATACATGTGCAGCTACCACTGGATTCTGTTGGACATTCAAATTGATAAGGGAAGAGTTGATGCCTTCGACCCATTATCGAGACCCTTGGAACAGTTCGAAAGCCTGCAGGACATGCTCCAAGGGTAATTTCAATCATTCTTGCGCTCTATCGTTCACTTTCGATGATTTTCTGATATATCAATTAATGAAAAACTTAGCAAATCATTTTCCTTGTCGGGCAGGGTTTGGAAGCGGTTCAAGTGCGTGACTGACGGTATCGAGCATGAGAAGCTGACCTTTAGAGCGGCTCAGGTAAGTAGTAGATGATATACTTCTATTTTCAATACATTTATGATGCTATATTATTATTTTGATTATATATATTCTATTCTCGTAAAGTGCGACTAGCAGCCACGGGGGACGCATCTATGCGGATACTATGTTTGCGAGACCATTCGCACGTTTACCTCTGAGCACAAGGATTACAGATACGACGTAAGCAATGAACATTCACACCTCTATTTTTACCCGTCATTCTTTGTTATCATGATTGATATTCATATTCATCTTCTTCTTATATAGTACATGGCCATGAGGGAGAAGTACCTACCAGAGCAACGCGCGATTGCTGTTGCAGAGGAGCTAGCGACCTTTCTGAGGACGGAAGCTATAGATGACAAAGGACGATTTAGTGTAGCTAGGGGCCATTACTGATGTTGGTCCATGTAATCGAATAGACGGGCTTTAGTCCCGATAATTCTGATTTCCATATAATATATATATATGCTCGCTTGTAAGATAAATTAATCTTATATATGCATAAACTAATTCCCGAACACCAAACCAGGCACCAAACGAGGCATCACGTTAATCCCCCGAACACGTAAACCCTAAAACCCTAAAGCAAAAAACAAAATCACTGCTGGCTGGGAGGCGCGACCGCAAATGACTTCACTTCATGGCCAAGGAACCTCAGGGTGAACGATGTGTAGGCGTTGTACCACAACGGGCCCCCCCCCACCTCTTGACATGTATCTTCCCACGTGTTGGAGGCTAAGCGCCAGCGGCATCGGCATCCTGCTAGTGCAAGCGAACACCACACGGTGTGTGCAGGAGGTGCACACTCATCGTGACACGCCGACAGAGCTGGAGCATGCCTTCCCTCTACAGGACGCTGGAAGCCACCTGTAGAGGGAGGCATTCTTCCTCTAGCGACGAAAGATGGAGCATGCCCGCCACGACAGCGGCATCTCCTTCCTGATGAACAAGAACCAGGCCAGCCGCAAGCACTGGTGGGTAGGTGCCACAGTGCCATGTTGTCATGGACCACATTGCCAACGACAGCGAGCGACTACAGGCTTCAACGCCCTCGGCTCTGCATTGGGCTCCGAGGATGACAACATCAGTCTCGTCGTCCTCGTGTTCTTCTTTGTCGGCCCCGCGGTCAAGACCAATGAGCTAGCGACGACTGCTAGGATGACTAGGTAATCTTTAGCTTAGTTTAAATTTTAGTTGAATTTCATTCATATTTGTAAATATAACAAAATTTGAATAAAATTTGAATTACTATTTGAATTCAAAAATTTCCTACTATCGGGGGCGGGATTGGTGAGAGACAGCCTATACGTGGCCACTGGTGCTAATGCCACGTGCGCCTGATGCGACGCTGTTGTCGGGCACCGTATGGAGGGCGCATATAGGTATGCTTTTACATATATTGCTAGTCATCGTACATTCAGCAAACACAATATAAACTTAATCAACAAGTTACTACAATAATTATGTACTCCGTTCATAATTGTCTTAACTTCGTCTAGTACACAACGTGAATTAATTTAAAACGGAGGGAGTAGTAATTTGACAATCACGAAAGGACATGTTGAATCGATCGTCCTCCATTGACTATTTGACAACGACAAGCAGCCAATTCTGATCAGCGGCCCATCTGCTGCATGCCCGGCGCGCTGCCGGCGGCGGCGCCACCGTTGCCGCGCTCGACGTTGAGCTGCCATCCGATGTCGGGGTCGTAGCCGCGGGCCTTGAGCTCCTTGTACTGCTGGACGAGCGAGCAGGGCTCGCAGCAGAAGTGGACGCAGCAGTCGCAGCAGGGCTCGTCCGGGAGCGCGTACTGGGCGCGCATCTTGGCGCGGTATGTGCATGAGTAGATGCACTGGCACCCGGTGAGCGCCGCCAGCAGCACGTAGAGCGCGCCGGTCGTCCCGCACGACGTCGCGCCGCGGTCCACGATCTCCGCCACCTTGCCGAAGGTGATGCACGGGCACCACCACGTCAGGCAGCACAGGGCCGCAGTCGTCGAAGCAGTCGAAGAGGCCGGAGGACCAGGCGCCGGCGGTGGCGCGTGGGCCGCCGACGGGGTGCCCATGACCGGCTCGGCGGCGGGCTTCATGTCGATCGGAGAGAAAGATAGATGTGAGGTTTCTTTGCCAATGGATGTTTTGCTAGCTATTGTCTTGTGCCTGGAACGAGGATGCTGCGGGCCTGCTTATATCAGCGGCCGGCCGGGCAAACTCGGTCGTATGAATGCGCGTTATGTCCTGAACAAGTTGCACTATCCAAATCCTAACCCGTCTATCCATGGAGGTTTCGATTGGTGAAGATCGCTAGGAAAATGGCTAGGGGCGTCAAGTCAAGCAGCGCTTCGTTGAATAGAACTAGCACCTACGTCCGTGTTGAAGGCAGCCAGCTGCCTGGAAACTCACACCAATGACTCAAGTGAGTTTTTTTTTATCTGATCAATTCTTTAGCGTGTCGTAATAAGCGGAGTACTAAACTAATAAGACGGCTTCTCTTGGTATGTACGAGCTACCGTTCCCGTTTTTTTTTCTCTGATTTTTGGTCTCGGTCGAGAGAGAAACATACTGTTCCCGTTTCAGGGCATCTTCTTGCTCCCCAAATAGCGTCCTCCTTTTGTTCTTATCTGGGCACCAAACGATCTCCTACGGACACAACATGTCCACTTGCCCTTTTTTTCTCATTTCGTCTATTTTTTATATAACTAGTTTACATTTAATAATTTAGCACAAAATAATAAAGAATAGTAAAATCATAAGAAATATTTTTGCACAATAAAAAATAAATATCCAAGTTCTTTCTTCAAATTAAGGTACATGCAGGTCACCCATCAAAGTATCAAAACGATGAAAAGTCACGTAGTTGATACAAACACGCGGGGAGCACATAGAGAGATCAATCGGTGTGAGCAAGATCATCACAAGTTACCTTCCATGCCAATTTTGTTGTGTCCTTCGTGGTGCATGGGTTGCCGTCATTCCTCGAGTTTTGGGTGAAAGCTTGAGATCTACTTCATTTGCCCCTTGTTGTTTCTTTCAACTTGGCAGCTGTGGTATATTTTGCTTCGGTCGAAGCTTTCTCCTTTTATGTCCATGAATCTCTTGAAACATTCATCTTTTGGGCTCCCCTCCCTCTCCTCTCGCTTGACACCTCTTTGAC
The DNA here is from genome assembly GCA_007115705.1 of Dactylis glomerata. NCBI lineage: Eukaryota > Viridiplantae > Streptophyta > Magnoliopsida > Poales > Poaceae > Dactylis > Dactylis glomerata. The sequence goes on along the minus strand of QXEO01000906.1, from coordinate 1,649,902 downwards.
GCTTATCATTTAGGCCAATATTCTTGCAATCACCTTGACGAATCCTCAAGTTGTTTGACCTCCTTTGAAACATGCTACCCTCGGCCGAGCCAACAACTTCTCCCCCAAGATGGATTCTTGAGAATTTCCAGACATGTACTCCCTCCGATCGGAAATAAGTCGGTGACTTAGTACAAACTTTGCACTAAGTTAGCATAAAATCACCAATCGGAGTAATTATCATGTATCCCCTTCCAATCAGTGCTTTTTTTTGCTTGGCACCAGAAATTGGAACTTATCCAATTTCCATCCATACATCACACAACAACTCATACTCCTTCTCCATGTATGAAGAATTTCCTCTCTTGGTCGAAGCACTCTTATTTGCATTTGTTCTATCCCTCTCCCGCCATTTCAAGCCATCTACCTCACCCTCTTGTCAACCATCCTTGGTTGTTTGGAAATTTCACTCTGACGGTTCACAATTCGAGGATACGGTTCTGCCACCCGATTGCTATGCAAGATAACACCTTACAACCCCAATGGTGAAGTCAACAAAAATTTCGGACATTACTATAGCGCGACAGTTTACAGCATGACCTAGTGAAAATTATCAAGTGGCAACGCGTTGACCTGGCAACTTTCATCTGCCATCGGTTCAGGAAACGGCTGGCGATAGTGATCTATCGGGCTGGAGTTCTAAAATTATTGTAATGTCTGCTCTGCATAGATCTAGAAAATTTCAATGGCTTCATCCCTAATTTAGCCTGCCACTTGATTTTGAATATCTCCGTTTCCGTGTAATACCGCAGTCCATCGACCTGCCATTGATTAGAATCGTGATTGTTGATGCTAGTGGTTAGCTGTTGGTGGTAGGATTACTACCAGCTAGCTCCCGCCGTACGTTGACCGTTATGCATGAAATCGGCTAATTGCATGTGGCCAGCAGTGACAAATGGACCAGAATCATCGACATTTGGCTCGTCAGCTACGGAAGGTCGATGATGGACAACCAAGTTAGGAGGTCAGATTACAATTAGCAGTTTGGCATGGACATATTTGTTGTTACCAAATAAATTTTACTATAAGTAAAATTAATTAAATGCATGTTCATACATGCAGGAAAAAAATGAGTGACATCAATAAAAAGATTTCCAAGAACTGCAAGTTGATGGAAGTAACTATCTATCATGGGCCATGGATATGAAAATAAACTTAACTAGTCGTAGTCCTTGGTCCCACAATTACCACACCCCCTGAAATGCTCCAGAAATACCCCTAGTGGTAAAGTATGCGGCATTACATTTCATAAGCATCACCTCCATCCTGATTATTAAAAAATGAATATAGATGGAGGAGGATCCACTAGCTTTATGGAACTCTCTCAAGGAGAGATACGACCACAAAGAGCGGTATGTTGCCCGAAGCCGAGAGAGAATGGTCTCTCATAAGGTTCAAGACTTCAAGTCTGTTGCGGCATATAATTCTGCCGTGCATAAAGTTAACTCAAACTGAGATTTTGTGACAAGCAAGTTCAGATGCGGGACTTGATAGAGAAAACTCTATGCACCTTCCACCCCTCGATGAGGATATTGCAACAACATATCATCACAGAATACACAAAGTATTCTGAGCTTATATACACATTACTTCTAGGCTGAGAAGCATGATGAGCTTCTTATGAAGAATCATAATTCCCGCCCAACGGGCGCGACGCCAATTCCTGAAGCACATGCTATGCTCATTTTACTAATAAATCTGGAGCCGTAAAAGGAACTTCCGAAAATTCAAGGGAAAGTGGAAGAAGAACAATGGTCAAAGACTAATGGTCAATTCAAGGGGAAAGGTCATTTCAAGAAAAATGATCAAAATGACAACTCTCAGTTTGTCAAAGGTGTGGATGTGCGAATCATCATACAAATAAATGTCGTATTCCCAAGCACCTCGTGGATCTATACATGAAGTATGGAGGAAAAGGGAAGCAAGTTCATGGAAACAAGGCTGAAGCTCACTTCAATGCCATAGAAGACAACCCTCAAGCTGGTCCTTCTCAAAGTGCTATTGAAGAATTTAAGCCAAAGGACAACATCATCCTCGATGAGACATGCTTGTGGACTACACCCAAGATGTTTTTGGAGACATGAATTGATCTCCTAAGCATTGATGTCACTTAGCTATTTAAAATACTACGAGATGTTATATATTGTATAACAATAAGTATAATAAAGTCTTTCAGACTTTGTATATTATATATTGAACTATGTGAATCAGACATAAGATTGTATGTATTATATCTCAATTTGTAATATAAATACTATGTATGTAATTTGATGAATATTGGAATAAAATAAACTTATTCTAAAATATTCTCTTTCTATTTTTTAGAAATCTTACGGGAACATCCGATGGAAGAAGAATTGTGTTTAGTGGGATAGTGCTACCACTAATACAATTCTAGGGAAACAAAATACTTCCAAACTCTTACTAGAGAAAGGAAGATGTTATGACTATAACTGGGAGCATAAAGCAATAATTGGTTCAGGAAGAGCCACATTCACACTCCTATGGGTACTACTATAGTAATTCAGAATGCACTATTGTATCCTGAATCTACACGTACCCTTATAAGTTTCAAAGATATCCGATCAAACGATTTCCATCTTAAAACCGTTAAGATGGATAAGAAAGAATATTTGCTTTTAAACAAAAAGCGACGGATATGAGGAACAAACTCTTGAAAAATTCCCTTCATTTTCTTCCGGCTTATACTTTACATACATCAACAAACCCGTACCTTATGTTGCGTACAAAATAATTTTTCAAAATCTTGATAAATTCAAGACTTGGCATGATCGCCTTGGTCATCCTGGAATAGGTATGATGAGAAAAATTATTAGCAATTCTGTTGGTCATAATTTACCAATCAAAAGATTTCCTAAGTCATCAGACTTTATATGCACCGCATGTGCTACTGGGAAATTAATTATTAAGCCATCTTACCTCAAAGTTAAAATGAGTCACTTAATTTTCTTGAAAGAATTCAAGGAGATATATGTGGTCCAATACAACCTCTATCTGGACCATTTAGGTACTTTATGGTGCTAATTGATGCATCTACTAGATGGTCACATGTGTGTTTATTATCAACACGTAACCATGCCTTTGCCAAATTAATTGCTCAAATTATCAAATTAAGAGCAAATCATCCTGAACACAGGATTAAAACAATAAGAATGGATAATGCAGCTGAATTTAGTTCACGTGCATTTAATGATTATTGTATGGCATTAGGTATTCATCTAGAACATTCTGTACCTTATGTGCATACTCAAAATGGGTTGGCTGAATCTTTAATCAAAGAGTAAAATTAATCGCTAGACCATTATTACAGAATTGCAATTTACCAACCTCTTGTTGGGGACATGCGGTTTTACACGCCGCAGATCTGATACAAGTCAGACCAACTGCATATCATGAAACTTCCCCATTTCAAATAGTACGAGGCAATCAGCCAAGTATTTCCCACCTGCGAAAATTCGGTTGCACTGTATACGTACCGATATCACCACCCGCAGCGTACCTCAATGGGCCCCCATAGAAATTAGGAATCTATGTGGGATATAATTCTCCGTCAATTATTAAATATTTAGAACCCCTTACAGGGGACCTGTTTACAGCCCGGTACGCTGATTCAATTTTTGATGAGGATCATTTCCCGGCATTAGGGGGAGAAACATACCACAAAGAATGCCAGGAAATAGATTGGAATGTAACAGGCATACAATCCTTAGATCCACGTACTAAAGAATCTGAATCTGAAGTTCAGAGAATAATAGATTTGCAACACTTTGCAAACAACTTGCCAGACGCATTTACTGATCACAAAGGTGTCACTAATCATATATCCCTGCAGTTAATGCACCAGAACGAGTAGAGGTACCAAATAAAACTACTCAACTCCCAATTGCAATAAAAGGGGGAGAAATCTGGTCTCAAGGGAAAAGGCTTCTCTAAAGCCACCGCGGAAACAAAGAAAATCTATGACGGTAAATGCAAATCAACCTGAAGTTGATAGACACCAAGATGATGTTCAACATCAAGAACCTAGCATAAATGTGCACACAAATTCTAATGCTGGGACATCGAAACAACCAGACTCCGTTGTTATGGGAAATCACACGGAGCCTGAAGAAGTTAATGAAATTTCCACAAACTATATCGATTCGGGAGAATCATATAATAGAAAGACTACACTTGTCGACACATATTTCTCCTCTAAAATTGCTAAAACCCTTCAACTGGATCCAGAGCCAAAATCTATGAAAGAGTGCCTGAAGCGCTCGGATTGGCCTAAATGGAAGGAGGCAATTGAGGCAGAACTGCGCTCGCTTAACAAAAGAGAGGTATTCTCTAAAGTAATACCTACTCCTCATAAAGTCTTCCCTGTGGGAGCTAAATGGGTTTTTGTTCGAAAAAGGAACGAAAACAATGAGGTGGTGAGATATAAAGCGAGGCTAGTAGCACAAGGGTTTACGCAGAGACCCGGTATCGACTACGACGATACATATTCTCCTGTAATGAGTGGAATTACGTTTCGATACTTAATATCATTGGCAGTACAAATGAATTTATCAATGCAGTTAATGGATGTAGTGACCGCTTATCTATATGGGTCACTCGATGCGGATATTTATATGAAAGTCCCTGATGGACTTAAAATTCCGAATCCAAATATAAATCGCAACATGTATTGTGTAAAATTACAAAAGTCACTCTATGGCTTAAAGCAGTCGGGTAAAATGTGGTATAACCGGCTTAGTGAGTTCCTTATCCATAAAGGATACTCGAATAATGATGATTGCCCATGCGTTTTCATAAAGAAATCCTCAAAAGGATTTTGCATCATCTCAGTTTATGTTGATGACCTCAACATCATTGGCAACACAACAGATATAACTGTAGCACGCAATCATTTAATGACGGAGTTTTGAAATGAAGGATTTGGGAAAAACCAAATTCTGCTTAGGTTTACAACTTGAGCACCTTCCCTCAGGAATACTCGTTTATCAGCCCGCATATATTCAGAAAGTTTTGGAAAAATTCAATATGGATAAATCATATCCATCCAAAAACACCCATGGTCGTCAGATCCCTTGATATGGAAAAAGATCCTTTTAGACCTAGGGATGATAACGAAGATGTATTGGGACCTGAGTTCCCATACCTCAGTGCCATAGGAGCACTAATGTACCTTGCTAATTGTACTAGACCAGATATTGCCTTCGCAGTAAATTTACTGGCTAGACATAGTGCAGCTCCAACAAAACGCCATTGGGCTGGAGTAAAGAATATCTTCAGATATTTACAGGGTACTAAAGATCTTGGTTTATTCTATCAGAAAAATCAAGACATGACTTTGACTGGCTATACTGATGCTGGCTATCTTTCTGATCCCCATAATGCTAGATCACAAACAGGGTTTGTGTTTTTATACGGTGGAACTGCTATTTCATGGAAGTCTACAAAACAAACTCTTGTAGCAACTTCCACTAACCACTCTGAAATAATTGCATTATATGAAGCCTCACGAGAGTGTGTATGGCTTCGCAGAGTGATTAATCATATACAAACATCATGCGGTATCGGTTCTTTAGAATCACCAACTATTATCTATGAGGATAATGCCGCATGTGTTACTCAAATGCATATGGGATACATTAAAAGTAATATTACAAAACATATTGCTCCAAAACTGTTTTTTTCCTCATGAATTACAGAAAAATGGAGAAATTGATATTATGCAAACAAAATCTTGTGACAATCTTGCAGATTTGTTCACTAAGTCTTTACCAACAGCTGCATTTCAAAATATAACACAAGGTAATAGGATAAGGCGCCTACTGACAAATGTCAGACTATGCTTCCTACTACTGAGAGATGTACTCCATAAAAGCGGATGCTCTAAGCCATATATGTGTAGATCTTCGAATTTCAAGTTAACACATTGTAGATAATCTCCACTTTTATGGAGTACATCTCTCAGTAGTAGGAAGCATAGTCTGACATTTGTCAGTAGACGCCTTATCCTATTACCTTGTGTTATATTTTGAATTAAATTATTTGGAAGAGCACTTTGTAGGTAATCTTATCGTCGTAATGACAAATAAGTACACCTCATAGTAATGGATAATCTGCATTTTGTGCAGTAGATGCCATTACCTTGTGATTCACAAATAATATCCGAGATAGTCACATATTTTGTTTTGGCCTTTTATCTCATAGTTTATTAATGAGAAATTCTTGCAAGGAGATTAGAGTTCAATTGCAAAAAATAAAGTTGTTGTACCAAATGACACGTTATAATATGCTTGAGGCAAATATATTAACAACATGTCATCTTACATATTTGCAACTTCTAATAGACATAAGGTCTAAAATATGTATTTACATCACTATAGACTGATACATTTTATAATAGACAAACAGAAGTTTACTATACTGCTACTAGTGCAGTCACAGTGCAAACTGTAGTATAACAGCCTATATACGAATTTGTAGTGACGAGACATAGGGATCGTGGCCTGTTAGGCTTTTTTTTTTCGATCCACGACCTGCTAGACGCTACCAGTACTAGTGCTAGTTAAAAGAGGAACGGGAGAGTGGATAAGATCGGGTGTTCTCTCCCCAATTTCTCCACTCGACGCCGCTCTGCTTCTGGCCGGCGTCCACGGCCGGCGACTCAGCGCCGCCTAGTTCCAGTGGAGGGCTCGTCAAGGCGGAGGACTCCCTCATGGTCGGTGAGGCCAAGCTTCACCGGAGACCAAATCCCAGCGCGGATGCAGGCAGGTCGAGCCGCCATGGATGCTGCGAAACGGCGCAGGAGCCCGCGCGCCTCCGGCGAGGGCGTCGGAAAGGCGGCCGACGGCGCCGTGTCCTCAGCCTTCCCCTTCTCATCCACTGCGGGAAGGTTGAGGTCGGGGAGCCCGGGGACGACATGAGCAGCGGCTGCCTCCGGTGAGGGCGTCGGAAGGACGGCTGACTGCGCCGTGTCCTCCTCCTCCATCTCCGGCAAGGGGCCGTAGCCTGGCAGGGCGAAGTGCGCTGGGTCGTCGCCGGAGGGCGTTGGAGACGGGAGGCAGGGGCCGAACCCGTGGCGCTGGTAGTACAGAAGTGGAGGCAGCGCCTCAAATTCCTCGTCGCTGAAGTCGCGCTCGGGGTCGTCGATGAGCCATCCGGCGCTCGGCCCGCCCAGCAGCCACTCCATGGGCGGGACTACGAAGGCCGGCGGAGGGGGCAGCAGGTCGTCGACGTTGGCGGTGATGTTGGAGGCAGAGGCCTCGTCCTCATGGTCGGCGTCGACAACCTGCTCTGCTTCAACTTCCGGCATCTCGGGAACCTCCGGCACCATAGCAACTTCCGGCACAACGGCCTCCGGCGCAGCGGCGACAACCTCTGGCATGACCAAAGTCACTTCCCGGGGCAAGACGGTCCTGGTACTTGGTCCTGATGTTCCAGAGTAGTGGTGGCGCTGCATCCAGCGGTTACCATAGTGGTGATTCTGGTTGTGGCGGCAGCGGAGACCACCACCAGGGCCATGGTGACGACGAGGGGCACCAAGCAGTGTCCTGCGGAGGCGGAGGCCACCGTTTCTATTCCGGCGACGCTGAAAGCGGCGGCCAAACTTCCGGCCGAAACTCCGGCGACATGCAGCGGCACGGCCGAAGGTCCGGCGACGGAAGTGGGAGCGGCGATGCTCCCTGGCAACAAAGCGTGCAAAGGAAACGGCAAGTTCCGGCAGTGGCAGGAAAGCCATTCTTTTTCTCACCTTTTCTCTGTTCTTCTCCGAGCGGCCTAGTCGCTGTTGAGAGCGATCAGTGCTGATGACGTGAAGAAGTAGACAGATGGCTACAATGTCGGTTATTGATAGAATCGTTCGGGTATTTATATGCCCTGAACGGATGGGTACAATGTCGGTTACAGTGATTGGCGTCCTTTCTAAAAGACACCGCGAGGGTTCGCTATTACAGCGGTTGGACAAATCTATTATTAATTAGTTAACACTAATTAATTCCTAACAGTTGTGTTTCTTTATTCCAAAACCTGATGCCGGCAGCCAACAAAATAATACAACTGTACAATAACGAAAAAAATGCAGAGCGACATTAACGCACACACGTTCTCGTCGACCTACGCGCGTACGTCGCCGGCCAGTCTTCATACAAAATACACATTGTGAACTTAACAGGTTACTCCATATTTCCAAGAACGAAAACACGCATGCTTGGTCCACCACGACCAATCAGCGGCCCATCTGCTGCATGCCGGGGGCGGCGGCGGCGCCGCCGTTGCCGCGCTCGGCGTTGAGCTGCCAGCCGATGTCGGGGTCGTAGCCGCGGGCCTTGAGCTCCTTGTACTGCTGCACGAGCGCGCAAGGTTCGCAGCAGAAGTGGACGCAGCAGTCGCAGCAGGGGGCGTCCGGGAGCGCGTACTGGGCGCGCATCTTGGCGCGGTAGGTGCAGGAGTAGATCCACTGGCACCCGGTGAGCGCCGCCAGCAGCACGTACAGCGCTCCGGCGGTCCCGCACGACGTCGACCCCCTGTCGACGATCTCAGCCACTTTCCCGAACGTGATGCAGGGGCAGCAGCAAGTCAGGCAACCTGCAGAAATGTCAGATCATATGCATGCATCAGAGATGTGTTCATGGCGATCATGGATTGTCATGGACACGAGGAGTATGAGATGGAGAGCGTACAGAGGCCGCAGTCGTCGAAGCAGTCGAAGAGGCCGGACGACCAGGCGCCGGCGGTGCCAAGCGGGCGGCCGGCGCCGGCGGTGGGGGCATAGCCGCCTCCGCCCGCTGGGGGAGCGCCGACGGGGAACCCGGTGACCGGCTCGGCAGCGGGCTTCATCTCGATGTTTCTATCGGTCGGAGAGATGTAAGGGTTTTTTCAAACGATTTCTCGCTAGCTGTAGCCTTGTGCTAGGATGGAGCTGCGGGGGTGGCTTTAAATAGTACGGCGCGCGGGCCGGCGGAGAGCCGGAGATAGCTAGGCCTAGGCGCCAAGTCAAACAACGTTTCGTTGACCCCGCAGCTGTGGGTAGGTAGGTCCGTAGGTGCGTCGATGAAGGTGACAGCCAGCTCCCACGAAACTAACGCCCAACAAGACTGGATCACTCGGGTAACTTTTTTATTTGATCAATTCTTTAGCGCGTGATTGATATAGTACTACTACTCCACCAAATTGACTTCCCTTGGTGTAACTTGTATATCGATTCTTTATTTGATCATGGCATCATCGTGGGTGTAAGGATGTATCAGTTTTTTGTCGGTTTTCTTCTTCTCAAATAAAAAAGCCATAGCTTCGTTGCTAAAGAATTTGGTACATATTTTTCTCCTCAGAGATTATTGATGTGTATCTTCCCGTTGCACACAAACTCGTAACCAACACTACATGAAAAACGACACAATTTTGACGGCCAAGAGATAAGCCAACGGCTTTTTACCAGCACTAGTGGGGACGGGGCCTCCAGTCCCGGCCCGTAAGGGGCTTTAGTCCCGGTTTGTAAACCGGGACCCCAGCCGCGGGACTAAAGGCTGAACCTTTAGTCCCGGCCCGCTTACCAGCCGGGACTGGAGGGTGTCCACGTGGGCACCTCGGAGCGAATCAGGGCCAGGACCTTTAGTCCCGGTTTGTAACACAGACCGAGACTAAAGGGCATCTGCAGATTTTTGTTTTTTGCTTTAGGGTTTTAGGGTTTTACGTGGGGGATTAACGTGATGCCCCGTTTGGTGCCTTGGTGTTCGGGAATTAGTTTATGCATATATATAAGATTAACTTATCTTACAAGCGAGCATATATATACAATTATATGGAGATCAGAATTATCGGGACAAGAGCCCGTCTATTCGATTACATGGACCAACATCAGTAATGGCCCCTAGCTACACTAAATCGTCCTTTGTCGTCTATAGCTTCTATCCTCAGAAAGGCCGCTAGCTCCTCTGCAACAGCAATCGCGCGTTGCTCTGGTAGGTACTTCTCCCGCATGGCCGTGTACTATATAAGAAGAGGAGATGAATATGAATATCAATCATGATAACAAAGAATGACGAGTAAAAATAGAGGTGTGAATGTTTATTGCTTACATCGTATCTGTAATCCTTGTGCTCAGAGGTAAACGTGCGAATGGTCTCGCAAACATAGTATCCACATAGATGCGTCCCCCGTGGCTGCTGGTCGCACTTTACGAGAATAGAATATATATAATCAAAATAATAATCTAGCATTACAAATGTATTGAAAATAGAAGTATATCATACTACTACTTACCTGAGCCGCTCTAAAGGTCAGCTTCTCATGTCGGATACCGGGAGTCACGCACTTGAACCGCTTCCAAACCCTGCCCGACAAGGAAAATGATTTGCTAAGTTTTTCATTAATTGATATATCAGAAAATCATCGAAAGAGACCGATAGAGCGCAAGAATGATTGAAATTACCCTTGGAGCATGTCCCGCAGGCTTTGGAACTGTTCCAAGGGTCTCGATAATGGGTCGAAGGCATCAACTCTTCCCTTATCAATTTGAATGTCCAACAGAATCCAGTGGTAGCTGCACATGTATATATATATATATCAGTAACTTATCAATTACACTTATAAGTGAATGGACACAACACAGTAAGACCCTCACCTGAAGTTGTATGGAAACAATATGTGGTCACAGAAATTTTGATCTGTTAGAAACCTTAGAAGGTTTTCCTCCGTCTCCTTGGGGTTATCAGTTAGCGTCGCTATATGTATTTTATCTGGGTCAATAAACCCAATATTGTGGATGTTCCTACTTTTACATTCCAGAATCTTCATTCTGCATAATAGAGTACAAGTCAGAACGGAACAAGTTATATGTAGAAAATGAATTGAAATAACTGAACAAGTTATATGTAGACAATGAATTGAAATAACTAAACAAGTTATATGTAGACAACGAATTGAAAAACTTACAGACAATAGCAACTCATAAGCGATTTGTCGAGGGCGTCAGCAGTGTACATCTAGAAGAGTTCATCAAAGTCGATATGGATGTCTTCGGGACGGCCGTAGTACTCCCGTGGGACACGCGCCACGATCATCGTTCTCCCATTATTTGATTCACTTAAGTACCATATATGCAAGTAACGCATATTTGTTGGGAGATCATCAAACTTATCTTTGCTGACCAAAGGCGCTCCCATGACAAACTGTGGCTTAGGGGCTACCACAGCCTTGGGTACCACGTCGTCTTGGGAAGCCAGAATGACTTCAACCGGGATACCCCATTCATCCGCCCACTTCTTTGCTAATCCCAAATCTTGCCCCTGCACCAGAGAGGGAACATTCTCGGGTAACACCCTGAGGGGTGGGATCGACTGTTTGGCCTGTTGTCCAAGCTGAGGAACGTCTGATCTTATTTTGCTTGTAGTTGAACTTGATTTGCTCCCACTTGCACTTGCACTTGCACGTGACCTGCTCTTTTTCCCTTCCTTCTGCAATGTACGTGTATAGTCGTCAGGCTTATGGTGTAACTCATACTGTGATGGAAGGGTCGTGAAGTATTTTGCATATGCTATTTGCTTCTCGGTGTATTCCGGGCGGGGCTCGGGTTCCTTCTTTTTCATCTGCGCATCATAATGTTCCTTTGCTATCCTGGCGTTTTCCTCGTCGGTACGATCATAAGGTTTGATAGGAAGATTAGCATGAGGTACCTTTGGGAGGGGCGACAGTTTGCGCTTTGGGGAGCTCCGTCGCTTAGAACTCATGGACGGAGCGTTCTTGCTGGCACGCTTCCACTTAGTATCCTTAGCGGGCGGCGGCGGAGACGGCCGACCCAAGTCCGGCGGCGGTGATCGAGATGGACTCGTGTTGTGGTGGCCGTCGTCATGTGGAGGGCTTGGAGGTGATGGAGGTGTAGGTGACCTGCGACGACTCGGAGGCGGTGTTGTCCTTGGGGCCGAGCCTGGAAGCTTGATGTAGTTCTTGTCCCATAGGATGACTCCACCCAGTACTTCTCCGAGTGTCCTCTCATCTTCGGGTCCAGCCATGTCGAGCTCCATATCATGAAACCCCGCCATGATTTCATCCACCCCGACTTTAGCAAAGCCAGCTGGAATCTCACGGCCATGCCAGCGTGCATCAGGGCCAGAAGGTAAAGCTTGTCCGACGGCCACCTTCATGGATATGTTCTTGAATTTCTGATGGAGTTCACATGATGTTGACTCCTTGATTCCATCCACGGGGTAGCCGGGACCGCCCTCTATCATTCTTCGTGCATCGTTGGGCGGGGCCTCAGATTCAGCCACGCTGCTTTTCCGCTTAGATGGGGCGCCGATAATATCGAGTCCAGGATCTTCCTGGCGCGCTACTCCTCTAAGCTCGTCAATCTGCTTCTGTTGCTCGTTAAGCCTGGCAAGCAACTGGTTGAACTTGTCATTCTCCTCATCCTGCTGTCGCTTCTTTGCTCTCGCCCGGCTTCTGTAAGTGTCTTGGTCTCTGGCAAACCCAAGCCACCACGGGTAAGAAGGACCGAAGCCTCGCGTTCGTCCTCCATGTTCGTCATTGCCGAGGACCAGTGTGAGCAAATCTTTCTCTCTATCTGCAGTGAACTGTCTTTTTCCCTCTTTAATTTCTTTCACTATCTTTTTCCAATTCTCCCTGGGTATCCTAAGACCGCCACTGCAGATGAGGTCCCCTGTTTCTTCGTCGTACGAACCACCATGCGCAAGGAACCAATTCCTTGCTCTCATTTCCCACTCATCACGGATGGGTTCAGGTACGATGCCTTTAGCTAGCAGATCTTGCTCTTTCTTATCCCACTTTGGGATGGCAGTCTCATAGCCCCCTGGCCCCAGCGTGTGGTGATATTTCTTCTTGTCGGCATTTTTCTTGTTCTTTTCTGATAATGCCTTGGCATCTTCTGACTGCTTGTACTCCTGAAATGCCTTCCAGTGATTCGCCTGCTTGGCTAGATACCCCTCGAATACTGGCACTTTTTTTGTCTTCAGATAGTCTTTCCATAGCTTCTTCTTCCAGCTACGGAACAGTTCGGCCATCTTCTTTAGAGTCCACTACTTGACTTTGGCCCTCAGTTTTTTTGCGGCGTCTTCATTCTCACATTCTGGCAGGTTGAAATGTGACATGATATCATTCCAAAGATTATCTTTGTACCTTTCGGCGACATAGTCACTATCGGCTGCCCCTTTGCGCTTGTTCCACTCCCGAACGCTGATCGGGACGTGATCCCTAACGAGAACTCCGCATTGCTTCTTGAATGTGTCAGCAGCATTCTTAGGAAGCTTTGGTTCGCCCGTAGGCAATATCACCTCAAAGGTGTAATGCGTCCGTGCGTCCAACTTTTTAGTCGGGCCTCGTTTCGTAGCTTTGCTCGATGTGGAGGCCTAAGAGGGAGAAACATTCGTCAAATGAATGTATATGTATACAATATAGAGCTATCTCCAATATTTTTCACATATTACAAGTGATTGTCGAACTTCATATGTATACCTCGCCGGACTTTATTATTTCTCCACCGGCTTCTCCACCGGCTTCTCCATCAGTGGAGCTATCACCTTCTCCGTCATTGGAGCTATCTCCGGCCCCATCGGCTTCATCTTCGTGTCGATCAACCTCCATTCCATCTCCGGAGGGGTTTAGATATGACGACGGAGATTCTGCAGGTTCAACGTCGGGGGCGTCTTTGATTATATCTTCGATAAGTTCTTCCTCTTCGAGGTTCCTGCTATGTGGATCCATAGTTCTGCAAAAAACGAACATTTGATTAACTAATAAACTAACAAACTATATATGATGCAAAATAATTCTATTTCTATTTGCAAAATAATTCTATTTCTCTTTGCAAATAAATTCTAACTAAATAATTCTAACTAAAATAATTCTATTTCTATATCTAAAATAATTCTATATCTAAAATACCCTAACACTAAAATAATTCTATCTCTAAAATACCCTAACACTAACACTAACTATAACTAAAATAATTCTATATCTAAAATACCCTAACACTAAAATAATTATATCTCTAAAATACCCAAACACTAACTATAACTATATCTAAAATAATTCTATCTCTAAAATAAATCTCTAAAATAATTCTATCTCTAAAATAATTCTATATCTAACTATAACTATATCTAAAATAATTCTATATCTAAAATACCCTAACACTAACTATATCTAAAATACCCTAACACTAACTATATCTAAAATAATTCTATATCTAAAATACCCTAACACTAAAATACCCTAACACTAAAATAAATCTCTAAAATAATTCCATCTCTAAAATACCCTAACACTAACTAATTCTAACCCTAACACTAACTAATATCTAACCCTAACTAATTCTAACCCTAACACTAACTAATATCTAACCCTAATATCTAACACTAACTAATTAACAATTTATTTTAAAATTACCTTGCAGGCGGCAGCACGTACGATGCGGGCACGGCGGCGCGGCGGCTTGGACGGCGGCGGGAACGGCGGCGCGGCGGCTGGTAATGCGGCGGGCGCGGTGGCCGGCGGGCGGTGGCTGCAGGACCGGCGGCGGCGCGAGCTCGGGCGCGGTGGCCGGCGCGGCGGCTGGGCGCGGTGGCGCGGTGGCGCGGCGGCGGGGCGCGGTGGCGCGGCGGCGAGCTCGGGCAGCCTGGCGGCGTCTTCGGTGAATTCCTCGCGCGCGAAAACGGCTAAGTCCGAAACCTGGGGAAGAAGGCGCCAGTTTTATACCCCGGGACCTTTAGTCCCGGGCGGTGGCACGGACCGGGACTAAAGGGGGCCCTTTAGTCCCGGTCCGTGCCACCGCCCGGGACTAAAGGCCTCGGGTGGGGATTTCAGCAGCCAGGGCCTTTAGTCCCGGTCTGTGGCACGGACCGGGACTAAAGGCCTATTTTCTGTTTTTTCTTTTATTTGTTTAGTATTCTGTTTGCATATTTAAGAATTTAACAAAACTATAAAAATGAAAAGTGTTTGAAATTGAATAAATAATTCAAAACTATTTTCTATTTTAAAAATTAATTACTTTAACTATCCTAACTATTAACTATTTTGCCATTTTTAATTAAAAACTATGTTTATTAATATTCTTTTTGCATATTTAAGAATTTAACAAAACTATAAAAATGAAAAGTGTTTGAAATTGAATACATAATTCAAAACTATTTTCTATTTTAAAAATTAATTACTTTAACTATCCTAACTATTAACTATTTTGCCATTTTTAATTAAAAACTATGTTTATTAATATTCTTTTTGCATATTTGAGTATTTGACAAAACTATAAAAATGAAAAGTGTTTGAAATTGAATAAATAATTCAAAACTATTTTCTATTTTAAAAATTAATTACTTTAACTATCCTAACTATTAACTATTTTGCCATTTTTAATTAAAAACTATGTTTATTAATATTCTTTTTGCATATTTGAGTATTTGACAAAACTATAAAAATGAAAAGTGTTTGAAATTGAATAGATAATTCAAAAATATTTTCTATTTTAAAAATTAATTATTTTAACTATCCTAACTATTAACTATTTTGCCATTTTAAATCTAGAACGGGAGATAAGATTTATGCACGGTGGCGGCCTGAGTTAAATCTAGAAGTCTAGGATCCAGTGTTGTGGCGTTCGGTATGAAATGTTCTATTCGTGGTGCTTGTGATAGCTCTGTTTGTTTCTTTGGCAATTTACCTACAGTACTTGGAGTAAAATGTTTCTGTCACACTCTAACGAAAGAGGTAGTCTAAGATGAAATGTGTTGTGCTAGATGAACTACATGAACATTTCTAATTTTGGTGGATGGCATAGTTGCACCAAAATTCAAGCTTTGTGCTAGGAGGTTTTTTTCTTCTACAAAATTTGTTTACGAAGGCTTTTTTCCTAAAGAGCGGTGTAACCGTGTCTGTCGTAGCCATGGAGAATCTTCATCATGCATTACATAAAAGGTTTAATACATTATTACATTATTGCACCAACATTCCTATCTATTATTTCTATTTTCTTCTGGGTCGTAGCCATGGAGAATCTTCATCATTCAGTAGGATGCTTGGGTCAGTTTTCACTTTGAAGGGCGGAATTTCATGAAACTTATTATAATCTACTGACATGTCTGTCTTGTCATCTACTCCCACGATGTTTCTTTTCCCTGAAAGAACTATGTGGCGCTTTGGCTCATCGGACGATGTCTTCTTTTGCTGATTTCTTTTTCTCGTTTTTGTAGACATGTCCTTCACATAGAAAACCTGAGCGACATCGTTGGCTAGGACGAATGGTTCATCCATGTACGCAAGATTGTTGAGATCCACTGTTGTCATACCGTACTTTTGGTCTACAACTACCCCGCCTCCTGTCAGCTTCACCCATTTGCACCGAAACAAAGGGATCTTAAAAGTAGGTCCATAGTCAAGTTCCCATATCTCCTCTATGTACCCGTAATATGTTTCCAAACAGTGCCCATTCTCGTCTGTTGCATCAAAGCGGACACCACTGTTTTGGTTGGTGCTCTTTTTATCTTGGGCAACCGTGTAAAATGTATTCCCATTTATCTCGTACCCTTGGAAAGTACATATAGTAGAAGATGGTGGCCTGGCCAAACAGTACAGCTGATCTCCAACGGTGTCATCATTCATGAGATGTGTCTGCAACCAACTGCCGAAAGTCTTCTCGTGTTCCCCTTTAATCCAAGAGTCAGTCTTCCCCGGGTTTTCGGAGCGTAGAATATTCTTGTGTCTCACGATATACGGAGCCACCACGGTGGAATTGTGTAGAACTATGTAGTGTGCTTGAGAGAAAGAATGCCCGTCCATACATACTTTTGCTTTCCTTCCTTGTGTGCCTTTTCCTGTCAGCCTACCCTCATACCGAGATTCAGGAACACCAATCGGCTTAAGGTCAGGAAGAAAGTCCACACAAAACTCAATGACCTCCTCTGTTCCATAGCCCTTGGAGATGCTTCCTTCTGGCCTAGCACGGTTACGAACATATTTCTTTAAGACTCTCATGAACCTCTCGAAGGGGAACATATTGTGTAGAAATACAGGACCGAGAATTCTAATCTCTTCGACTAGGTGAACTAGGAGGTGTGTCATTATATTGAAGAAGGATGGCGGGAACAACAACTCAAAGCTGACCAGACATTGGACCACATCAATCTGTAACCCTGATAGACTTTCTCGATCGATTACCTTCTGAGAAATTGCATTGAGGAATGCACATACCTTCACAATTGCCAGGCGAACATTTTCCGGTAGAATTCCCCTCAATGCAACCGGAAGCAATTGCGTCATAAGCACGTGGCAGTCATGAGACTTTAGGTTTTGGAATTTTTTGTCTTTCATATTTACGATTCCCTTTATATTCGACGAGAAGCCAGTCGGGACCTTGATACTGAAAAGGACTTCAAAGAAGATTTCCTTCTCTTCCTTAGTAAGAGCGTAGCTGGCACGCCCTTGAAACTGCCCTGGATGCATGCCATCTCTTCCTTTATGACGTTCTTGGTCCTCCCGTGCTTCCGGTGTATCTTTTGACTTCCCATACAAGCCCAGGAAGCCTAGAATATTCACGCAGAGATTCTTCGTCAGGTGCATCACGTCGATTGCGGAGCGGACCTCATGGACTTCCCAATAGGGTAGCTCCCAAAATATAGATTTCTTCTTCCACATGGGTACGCGCTTATCAGGGCCGTTAGGAACAGGTTGGCTGCCAGGACCCTTTCCAAAGATTACTTTTAAATCTTTGACCATATCAAATACTTCAGCACCAGTACGGATGACAGGCTTCCCCCGGGGTTCTGCCTTGCCATTGAAATGCTTGCCTTTTTTCTTTAAGGGATGCTTGGGCGGAAGAAAACGACGATTGAACGGGTACACATTCTTCCTACATTTGTCCAGATATATAATTTCTGTCTGATCTAAACAGTGCGTGCATGCATTGTATCCCTTGTTTGACTGTCCTGAAATGTTACTAAGAGCAGGCCAATCATTGATGGTTACGAAAAGCAAGGCTCGAAGGACAAATTCCTCTTGTTTGTGCTCGTCCCACACACGTACACCTGGTTCGGCCCACAGCTGTAAAAGTTCGTCAACTAATGGCCTTAGGTACACATCAATGTCGTTGCCGGGTTGCTTTGGACCTTGGATAAGCACTGACATCATAATGAACTTCCGCTTCATTCACAACCAAGGAGGAAGGTTGTAGATACATAGAGTAACGGGCCAGGTGCTGTGACTGCAACTCTGCTCCCCAAAAGGATTCATGCCATCTGTACTCAGACCAAACCATAAGTTCCTTGCGTCACCTGCAAATCTCGGGAACTCTCTCTCGATTTTTCTCCACTGCCGACCATCGGCGGGGTGCCTCAACTTATCGTCTTTCATACGATCTTCCATGTGCCATCGCAACAACTTCGCATGATCTTTATTTCTGAACAGACGTTTCAACCGTGGTATTATAGGAGCATACCACATCACCTTGGCAGGAACCCTCTTCCTGGGTGGCTCGCCCTCAATCTCACCAGGGTCATCTTTTCTGATCTTATACCGCAATGCAATGCATACCGGGCATTTATCCATATTCTCATACTTCTCACCGCGGTAGAGGATGCAGTCATTAGGGCATGCATGTATCTTCTGCACGTCTAATCCTAGAGGGAAGACAAGCTTCTTTGCTTCGTACGTGCTGGCGGGCAATTCGTTCTTTCTTGGAAGCATCTTCTTCATCAGTACCAGCAACTTTTCGAATGACGAGTCAGTCACACCGGTCTCTGCCTTCCACTTCAGCAATTCCAGTGTGCTACCCACTTCTTCTGGCCATCTTCACAAGTTGGGTACAACAATTTGTTGTGGTCCTGTAACATCTGCTCGAACTGCAACCTCTCTTTTTCTGTGTCGCAGCCTCGCCGTGCTTCAGAAATGACCCGGCCAAGATCATCAGCGGGCTCATCTGGTTCCCGTTCTGCACCCTGATCTTCTTCTTCATTGTCTTCCATTGCGGTATCAGCATACTCAGGGAACATAGATCGGTAGTTGTCATCATCGTTCTGTTCTTCTTCATCGTCGTCTTCCATCATAACCCCTCTTTCTCCGTGCTTGGTCCAAACATTATAGCCCGACATAAAACCGGACCGAAGCAGGTGGCTCTGAATGACTCTTGAGGAAGTGTAGTCCTTCTCATTCCGACATTCAACACATGGACAAAACATATAGCCACCACCATGCTTGTTCGCATCGGCCGCATCTCGAAAAGAATGCACGCCTTCTCTGTAAGCGGCTGTGCGTCGATCACCGTACATCCATGGATGGCTCATCTGCGTCATGCAACAGTATATCAAACATAATCATGATCCAAAAAATTAGTACCGCACGGTCTAAACGAGAAAATATAGTTGCTAACCTTTTAGAATAAGTGGAAATAAAGAGGAAGAGACTTAAGCGTGGCTCGGGCACCTCATATCGTAGTTGTGTTCGGTGAACTGAAGCGGCATCGCTCTAACACACATTTCATCAAACACCTCTAGTGCATCCATGCAAAAAGGAGAGCTAGCACACACCCACTGAGATCCATCCAAGAAAAATGCAAGGAAGAGTGGAAAGAGGGGCTGCAGCCATATATATAGGCAGAGGACTTTAGTCCCGGTTTGAGACACAAACCGGGACTAAAGGGTGCGCACAGGGGGGCCTCTCAGCGCGTAGCCCTTTAGTCCCGGTTTGTGTCTCAAACCGGGACTAAAGGGTCGTTACGGGCCGGGACCAAAGCCTCCCGGGCGGCTTGGTCTTTTGGGGCGACGTGGCCGGGCCTTTAGTCCCGGCCCAGATGGAGGCCGGGACTAAAGGGTCCGGGCCAAAGGCCCGTTTTCCACTAGTGCAGGACCCTCGGTATAGCTAGCTATATGCCCAAGGCATGACAAAAACCGTCGGCATAGCCGCATAGGTAGGCCGTCGGTACACATGCATACAATCCTCTCAAAAAGCCATGGGCATAGTCGGACCATTAGCAAAGACGGTTCTATGCCAAGGGCTATCGTCGGCATATCATTACCGTCGGCAAAATTAGGGACACCTGGTGCTTCTAACAACCCGGCTGACGAACACCTCACGGCGTTTGAGGTATGCCGGAGGCCAAACACAAAACCCTCAGAATACCACATATGCCTAGGGCGATTGTCGGGATAGATTCCTTATTATTAATTATTTCACCCCTCTATTTAAATATATCACATAAAATAGTACAGTAAGAACATTTTAATTTTTACTGTAGTGCCGACGGCTTTGGCCCTCGGCATGGAACCAATATGGAAAGACGACAGTGTTTGCCTTAGGCGGAAGAACTATTTCTCATTAGTTGAAGAACATATGTGACAGTCAAGGATGTGAATTAGTTTACCGGCCGAGGCTGACACGTTAATTTGGCCTTCGTGCAAGACGACAACTAGCTGGCGGGAGATGGATCCCATGCAATCATGCATGGTTTAATCGCCTGGAGATGGGACGATACGCGCACACACAAAAAACACACGAGAGCCAAACTGCCAATGGTCACCAATCCCGACTGCTACACATGCACGTCATCGACCAACTTGCGCCAATGGAGCAACTTGGGTATATAGTATGTATGTATGCAGTTTCAGCGCACTTGGAAGCCACGCCATTTCTATCGCAACAAACACAAAGAAGTTGAAGATACAGTATAATATACGTACAGTCTTCGCATCATATTTATACCTACAAATGACATGTCCTGCATCGATCGATTAATTGATGGAGTTCCTACTTACCGATGGATGTCCTCTGTTGAAATATCAAAGGAAACAGCAACACAATTTGTCGAGAACAAGCTGTGGCGATAGCCAATGTCCAATTGGACATTAGGAAGAATAGCGCTCTTTAGTATTCTTCTTATATTTTTTCTCAAACAAGTGACAGTTTCTAGCTCTCGTTTTCTTTTCTTTTTTGGAGAAGCACCGTTTTTTTTAGCTCTCGTTTTCTTTTGTTTTTTGGAGATGCACTGTTCCTCCTAGCCGCAGGAAATGACGTTAACGTCACCATCGACTGATCCGAGGATCTATGGTTTTCCCCGGAGGCTGATCTTTGAGCTAGACCGAAACCCATCCCACTTAGCCCAACATCGACCTTGCCTCCAACTCCAGCGAAGATCTTGACAACGTGGCTGAGAGAGGCGACCAGCCCCGCTGTGGAGGTGCGCCACCACCACCAAGGCAGCCTTGGGATCCACCCCCGCTGCTGGGACGGAGGGATGCCTTCCTCCACGCCACCGTATTTCCCGTGCGCCACCACCTGTGGTTCCCACGCCGTCGAGTGCTCGGCCGCACCACGCCCGTCCGCCTCCCGCAAGGGGGAGGGAAAATTCCCGAGACCATCGACAGCGCCCAGGCTTTTCCTGGCCGCGCCCTGTCGCGGAGGCGAGGGGGGAGGGGAGGGTGGCTGGGCGGTGGCAGATCTATGGTCCTCCCCCCCAGCCTTTTGGGTGTACACTTATCTGCAATTCTATCTCGTGTTATATATTTTGCATTTTAGTGTGTTTTCTTAGTAAATCATTTTGCAATGACCTGTTCATGGAGATATTTGAATGTTGACATCATTTATAACTCAAGTAATTTTCCTACCTCTTGATATGACCTTTTGCTCATATTGTTTTTTTTATAGAAAAAATAGAACTTCTAGATGGAAAAATTACATTTTAGATATGTTTTTTTGGCATATGCTAGCTATATTTCATAGACAGTTGCATTTCCAAACACGTCTACAACCGCTAGTGCAAAACCAATCTCATTCATCTTGTGCTAGTTTTTTTGGTTTTTTTACACCTGTCATTCCGAAACGTCAAAAAATCAAAAAAAAAGTTTAACGCGTACATCTCGATATTCTATGTGCGCATGACAAGTATCACTGATTTTTTTTGTGCCCTATGTGAAAACACACAAAAATGTCACTAGCAAGGCCTTTTTTAGCACCGGATGTTCTCTTTTTATACACAATACAAAAAATAACGTTTTTTGTGAAATGACTTTGTGAGGACATAGAATGTCGAGGTTAACGCGCAAATTTTTTGGTCGGCATCATTTTTGGAAAATTTGATCTTTGTCTAAAAGTCTAGTTCTTTCACCGCGGAGGAAAATAATATTTTGTAAGTTTCATAAAAACATCGAAATAAATCACTGGACGTAGATAACAGATGCATTTATGTCAGCGCAAAGTTTAAAACTTAATCAGTTTTATTTGTTTTATGTTAAAAAAATAACAAATATACAGACTCCGTACTAAGTTTCAAAATTTATATCTTCACTTGGAAAATCGGATCTCAAAATGCGAACTGGATGGGCAGATGTTGGTATCCACGGTGGGTGTTGGTCCAGCTGACACTGGTGGAAAAAGGCCTTAAATCCCGGTTTGTAAACCCCATTAATCCCGGTTTCCGCAACCGGGACTAACCATGCGGGACTAAAGGCTCCAGCCTTTAGTCCCGGTTGCTTACGAGCCGGGACCAATGGTCCTCCACGTGGCCCGGGGCATGTGCAGCGGCTGGAGGACCTTTGGTCCCGGTTCGTAACAAGGACCGGGACTAAAGGTCCATTCGGAATAAAATTGTATTTTCTGTTTCGGAATTTCTGTATTATCTTTATTTCTTTATTTCTCTATTATCTAATCTTCTCTATTCTCATATCTCATATCAAATTAGATACTTATAGCTCTCACTCTATATCTCAAATCAATTACAAGTACTTGTGGTCCTCACTTCCCGGTCGGTTACCCATCCTCACACTGCTCCACCCTTAGCACGCTTAACTTCTCTATTCCTTCCCTACTAGCTTCCAAGACTGCGCTCGCGACTTGTTGATAGAAGTATGGTACCAATTCTATTAACCTATACACTTTGGTAATATATAATATTACTTTTTTAAATTCCAAATAAATTCACAAAATAAGAAACAATGATTACGAATAATAAGCACCAATGAATTTCAAATATTCTTTATATATAATTTAATTATTAATTTTTAGATGATTAAAATATTCAAAAAAGCCAAAATACTTGAAAAATCACAAATTCGAAAATTAATAGACTTTGTTAACCGAAACAAAGGGAGTACATTTTTCCAAACATACTCATCCAATATGGCTCAAATGAAGTACATTTTCCAATTGCTCATCCAATATTTTTCCATACATAATCATCCACCTAATTATTAAGGTTAAGACGATCAACATTGCTATTATAGCCCTTTAGCTTCCAGAATCTCCTAGCTATCTCAAAGCCTAGGCGAGCGTCTAAAGCGGCATATTTTAGTTGGTTCATGCTCAATGGAACTTTTTCCCAACCAAAAATTAGTTCATCTTCTTCATCATCTTTTTCTTCTTCTTCTTCTTCTTCTCCCTTCTTCTTGTACTTCTTCTCCTTCTTCTTCTTGTCCTTCTTCTTCTTGTTGTCCCTCTTCTTCTTCTCAAGATGTGTCCCAATAGTAGCATTGGCCAAATCACAGAGACTCGGCGTTGGCTTGCTAGTGGGGTTTGGGACAACTTGTTGAAGATCATACGCGGACGGAATGACAATTCCGTATGGCCTTAGCTTGCGCAGATCGTTGTCGATAGCCGCACCACAAAACTTGATGGTGGTGTCCTTCAAGAAGTCCTTGAGTAGTTGCGGCACGCCATTGGCCTTGCAAATTTGAAAGACCAATGTCTCGGACTCCACCGAGAGTTGAAGGACGGCGGCACGTTGAGGGTGCGCGTGAGTGGTGAACTCACAGTCCAAGGCCACGCACTTGACCGGTGCGTCGTCGAGGAACCGGCGCTTGACCATGCGGATCCACTTCTCCACCCTCGAAGCACGGAGGGTCTCCGTGATGGTGAAGTTCATCTCTTCGATGACCACGTAGTAGATCCGAGACCGGGGCCAATGTTGCTCCTCCATTGTCGCCGAGGGAGAGCTCGCGGGCGCCGGCGGTATGGTGATGTGTGGGAGTGGGAGTGGTTTTGGGGAAGAAGAGGCTAGATGTTTTGGGGAAGAAGTTGATCAAATGTGAGTGATTTATATAGTGAAAGAGGGAGTAGATGAGAGGGCACGCCGGCGTGTGAATGCAGGCGAGTTCCAAGGCCGCCGGCGCCGGTTCCCGATCAGCGCGTCGTAATGTCGATCGGTATCAAAGCGTCGTCGATCGATAACTGGCGCGAAGTGGACGGTTCGTTTGAACGGGTGATTGGTCCCGGCTCGTGGCACGAACCGGGACTAAAGGTAACCTTTAGTCCCGGTTGGTGCCACGAGCCGGGACTAAAGGGCCATGGGGCATTAGTTCCGGCTGTTAGATGAAACCGGGACTGAAGGTCCCTTTTGAACCGGGACTAATGCTCCCTGGCCCACATTTTCAAATGAACCGGGACTGATGGACCCTTTAGCCGCGGATCGAATTTGGTCCGAGACAAATGGGACGAATGGAAGCCAGTTTTTCCACTAGTGTGATCATCCAACCGATCCATCCGTCCATCGCGGTTTATGGTGCTAGCCGCCAAAGTCAAGGAATGCTCCGTTGACCTGAACAAGCCCCGACGTACGCATACGTCCGCTGATGACAAGCCATTGATCGAGGAGTACGTACATTCCTAGCCAAGCCAACTTTGGTCCATGCTTTTTCCTTGGTATGGTACCATTGGACAAGTGGGGGTTATATGTACATTTTGTTAGAGTAGATTTAGCAACTAACCGGTAGTTCAGATAATATCGCCTGCATCTAGTCACCGGCCAGCACAGCTAGCCGTCGCAACCGACGATCATGGCATCGTCTTGTCCTGCATGGGGGGGGGTCTATATATATTGTTAGGGCTCCTTTAATTTATAGAATTTTTAAAAGATTTGAGTAGGATTTAGATCCTAAAAAAATTCTATGGAAGCCATTTGATTCATATAGGATTCTATCATATAGAAAATAATTCTACAAAAAAATTAGAGTGTAAATTTCATAGGAAAATAATATGAGGTTGGACCTCATGGAAAAATTCATTCACCAATTCCTCTACCCATAGAATTTAGGTGGACATGACATCCTAATTCTACACATTTCCTATTCCTACACTTATCCTATCCTATGAGTCAAAGGAGCCCCTAGAGTAGATTTACCAAGCGATCGTTGCATTAGAATTGGCCACTGCCGTCAGTTAAAGCTGTACATCAGACTAAAACCTTTTATTAAGTTCATTTGAAATATATTTTTAAGATATTTTATTTATTTTCAAAGGAAATCCAAAAAAATGTTGCATGTTGATCCTCAAATCCCACGTTCTCAGTCATTTCAAGAAAACCGACTTTATATGTATCCTCTGTAAAAAGACAAAAAAACTGTGTTAAAATAAGCCTTTTTGCAAAGCTTTTTACCCAGTTACAAATATACACCCATTATAAAAATGTTTTTACCCACATTTGTTAACATTTTAAATCTGTTTTTTAGAGATAAAGAGAGCATATACACCCATTATCAAAAATGTATTTCCGCTATTTATACGCAGCAATCAATTGATAAAATCCTCTGCATCATTTGATCAGAATCTCATTTACATTCAACACGGCTTTCAATACAAATTAAATATATAAATCACAATGGTATGAACATGGTATCTACAACAAACTTTTGCAAATTTTCCATCATAAGAGTGAGACACACATTTTTGCTGCTTGGCAATAATGATTAACTTTAAAGGGAATTTCCATATATATAAAGGAATAAAAAAAGGTACTCCCTCCGACACATATTACACTTTGCTAATATAGATGTATCTAGACACATTTTAGTGATAGATACATTCATATTAGCAAAGAGTAATATTGATCGAAGGGAGTACTAGGATTTAAGTACATGTGTCGGATTAGCTAGATGTACTATATAACTTAGTTATTTTTTCTTAGTATCGATCATATACATTTTTATCTTCAGACTACCGAGTACTTAATGTCGAAGTTAGTTTCTATGGCTACGCATGCCTGCCATCGATTTGTATGCCTTCGGCAGTGTGTAAAGGCTAGAAGAAACTTGAGGTTTTGTGGTGCTAATTGAGTCGAGTTCGGAGCTCTAGGGTGCAATGATAGTGCTTGGCACCGTTACCTTGCCGGATGCAATGAATGGAAATTTCTTAGTCCTAGCCTCTAGGATAAAAACGTGTTTTTTTGTTTGAAAGGGATCCAGTGGAGATAATGCATATCTGTCATTTCCTTTCGAGAAGACCTTACCTATTGGAGAACCTTCTCACATTCCGATGTTGCTAGGGTAGAGGTTAATGACGATGATGTGTACCATGGATCTTGTTTTTATCTATTATATTTTTCTTTTAATAATTTTCATTCCGTATGCATCCCTCATTATCTCGATTTACCCTTCACACTAAGTTGCTCTCCGATTGGAAAAATATGGCGGTGACTTAGTATAAACTTTGTACAGTACTAAATCATTCGAAACTTTTTTCTAATCTGACAGAGTAGCGACCAAGGACCCGAGAAAGGCCCATGGGCTGATAGGGCAGTCCATACTAGAGACCAAACACATCCTAAGAGAAATACAAGACCTCCAACCTCATGGGAAATGATTGTATCAACACACTGAACAAGATATAAGCGGATGAGCTAAAATATTATGGTTGGCTAGGAACATAGAAGGAATTACAATGTTAATCAACACAATCGTTGTAACAAACAGGAGAGAGATAGATGTATGGGATGAGGGTCGATGCTTTTGCGATCTCGCAACAATTCGTGATATCCCCATGAAAACACTTACTCAGAATACATGGTGAGACAATGCTAAAATCGTAATATCCAAAGATCTTTGAGTGCATCTCTCAGTCGCCGAGGGAGAAAATCCCATCATTACATGTCAAGCACCACAACATACTTTCAGATAAACTCGAAAGCTCTACCATTATGATTACCCAGTTATGGTGTAATGTTCGATGACTCATAAGTAACATACTCCTTGTCTACGACATTCTCATGGTCTAAGAACACAAAAAAGTACAAACAACATATTGACGATGTGATTTGCTCTCATAAAGTCTACTGAGCACCATTGTTAGCCAACAATATGCTCCCATTATTGTCGGCATCCTCGTAACACTTAATGTTCCCATAGTCTAGAAAACAGTCACTAGACTCTCAATAATACATGAGCTAGTCCATTTGCCAAACTAGGGATCTAGTTGGTGTTTATTATTACACACACGCAATTAGTTTTCCTCAGAAGTTCACAGTCAGGAACTATATATTTAAAATCATAAAAACATAAACATAATCGTAAATATAGAAATGGAACAACAATAACAATATTATTGCCTGTAGGGCATATTTCAAACCGACCCACGACAACTTATGTGTGTCGCTGATACTATAAGAGAGTGTATTCCAATACCAAGTGTAGAGGATGCACAAGCAATGAACTTACTACGGAACCGACTTGCAAGAAACATTTGCTAATTTGCCAAAGGTTTGGATTATACTGTCGAAGTATCTATAATGACACTTTCATCATTAGATGATAGAATCGCTACCAAGATATTTTGTCAAACGTACACTTTAATGATCTCATCATAATATTTGAGGATATTAAAACCATATAAATGAAAAAACATACAAATAGATGAATACGTATTTCTACACTATATAATTTATGGAACCATGAAAAATACCTCAATGAAAACTATATAATTTTTATGCAACCAAACTTTGTAGTGACATACATTAAAAAGTTTAATAAATAACATTATAGTTAATATAAAGGAATATAGATAGTAGAAAATTAAACTCATTAGGACTATGAATAAGTATAGAAGTTTAGTATAAAATATTTTATTTTATTTTTCTAGGGCCCGAATTTTTTTGGGATCGGCCTTGAGCTTACCTAGAAATGCTGACTTCTGTGGTCGTGTACTACACGAGTGGGTTGAAGAAGAAGTAAAAGGAAAGGGAAAAGAACCGTGGAAAACTTTTTAATCCATAGTCTCTCTTGGGTGGCAAATAATAATGCATTTATGTAACTTGTTTGGATATTATGGTTGTGTAATGTTCGTCTTTTTCCCACAGCCGCACGTTCTACTATTCTTGGATGAACAGTATGCTACATAAGATGAAGGAAGACATCGCACATAGAAGGAAGTAGTGACAAGTTTGATGCTCTAATAAAAAAGTTTAAGCTAGAATGAGCTAATTCCAAATTTTAGCTTCATGCATGTGACTTTTTTTAGAACCGCTAAATATTCCGGCATTTAACTCTATGTAGAACTGTAAGGGCGGACCCACTCGGAGATCAAGTGCTTTATTAGTCACCACTGATTTCACATCTACTATTTTCTTGATGTATGAGATAGAATTAGTTTTCCAGAATCATTGCCTAGAGTTGTTGGCGACGACCGAAGAGAGACATGTGGAGGGAGCTATTGCGGGGCAGTTGGAGGGAAATTTTGATCGCCGGCCAACATGCCTCTGTCGACGGAGAGTATATAGCGATTTGGAGGATGACGTCAAAATCAGAGAGAGGTATTCGTCTTCTTCCCTACCAGGCTACCACTAGACTTTGTGTGTCAGACGCCATCTCCGTTCTTTGCATGGTCGTTCCTAGATCAGCTTCAGTGAAGTTCGTCAAGAACTGGAATAAGAGGGAAGCGCAGAGGTATGCATCGTGGATCTGTTTATATTCACCTTCACCTTTATCGGTTTCTTATGATGTAGGTTTCATTAGAGTTTTGAACGGGTTTGAAAACATCGCTTATGGTGACAAGACGTCCTGTTTTGGAGCAGTCTACTTTTGATCGACGCTTCCGAGTGGGTTACTGTAAGAAGTGGGCGACGGCGAACGTCCCGTTTTGGAGCACTACCGATTTTCTTGGATCATAGGATTTGAATTTAAATTCGCTGACCAAACGGGTGAGGCCTGCTACAATTCCGATGGATGTAAGCCCACAGCCATACCCACGAGGCCATACGGGCCAAGGGACCAATTTCCCAAGCTAGCGCTAATATAAAACCTAATGACGCGGCAAAGAGGCTTTGTCGGATCTTAGGGTTTAAGTGGCCTAAGAACGCGCCATGGAACCTCTCCTTTTCGTCAAGAAAAAGAATGTAGTCGGTCCAATGGCTAAACAAGGGATCAGCGTGAAAGGGGAACTCTCACGATGGAGGCGGTGCTGGCTAGTCTTGTCGTGTTGGCTTCCACAGTCACGACGGTTATGATAAATTTGGTCGCGGGGGACAGGCTTCAACAACTTAGCTGTTAGTGGCTCTGTCAGTAACCCAGATGGGGGAGATTTTTTTGGCTTTCGGAAACTTTGGTTACGAGGGAGGCAATGGTAATTTCCACGGTGCTGCGGGTTTTGACAATGCATCTTTCTGACCGCCGCGGTCTTGTCAGGCAGCAGGCATGCCAGCACCAGCCCAAAACTTTTGCCGGTTCGCATGCGGCAATGCGGCTTTGAAGAAGCCAGCTCCTCTGTGAGAGGCGAAGATGATAGCGAGATAAGTGTTGCTAACACGTATGATCGATTCCATAGTGGAGTACCCAAAGTGACAATGCATAGGTCTCAACCAGGAAAACCTAACTCCCGCTCATTGCGTGAGCGAATGCGCAACCTCAGTGCGCGGACCTATTTGGGCCGCAGCCCATTAAGCGCGATCCGGTGAACTAGCGTTCTGATTTTTTCGGTTTCGGCTTCTAGGAACCTTCTCGTAGGTTCAGATGTAATTTGTTCCATTTTTGAAATTTGTTCCAATTTGAAAGTTGTTCCATTTTCAAAGTTTGTTCCAATTTGAAATTTGTTTCAATTCGTAATTTGTTCCATTTTTGAAATTTGTTAAAATTTCGAAATTTGGTCCAATTTCAAAATTTGTCCTAATTTCAAATTTTGTTCCAATTTTCAAAATTTATTCCATTTTTAAAATGTGTTACAATTTTGAAATTTGTTCCAATTTCAAAATTTGTTCCAATTTTCAAAATTTGTTCCATTTTTAGAAATTTGTAATTTATTCTTTGAAATTTGTTCAAATTTAACTTTTATTAAATTCTAAATTTGTACAAATTCTAAATTTGTTCCAACTTAAAATTTGTTCTAAAGCTGTTTTTGAATCTAATTTCTTTTAAAATGAAATAATAAAAAACAGGAAATAGAAAATATCCTGAAGAAGTAGCCTTACCTGGACCGGCCCAACCCGGACGCTCGTGCGCGGAGCGCTGCTCGCTCTCCCTAAAAGCGGGGTATAGGGTTTTGTTTTTCCTTTCAGACCTGGTTCGCAAGGCCCTCATGACCTGGTCCGCAAAACCACCGTGTTCTTCTGGGCCTCGTGCCCGTTAGGCCCACGCGTTTGATTCAAACTTGATCGGCATCCGATATTACCCAAACTTGAGTGATCTGGAGTAACCGAGTGATCCTTTATAGAAGTATAGTTTTCTTATTCAAAATCAAATGACGGCCTATCGGTGGCCAAACAAGTACAAATATACAGTGAGCCAAATACAGACCGTCGAGTCGCAGCAACTTGTCCATCCTCCTTCCACTTACCAGTCTCCATACAACATACATCATACTATAACGTAATAGCAAATTACTACTAGTAGTGTATATAACATAAGTGGCAAACACGTACGGAACAACACATATATATGTTGCGGAACTGCTGTGCATACGACACCCTGCAGGGAAGCAGCTGAGTTTAATTACCTCGATGATCATATTACCTCGATGATCATATTGCAGTTGCAGGTCCATTTGCGCGTACAAAGGCCCACACATCTCTATTACCTCGATGATCATATTGCAGTTGCAGGTCCAGTAGAACCCCTTGAATCTGGCGAAACTCATCATACGCTTGTTCAGATAAGGGTATAGCAAAATGCACCGAAAGTTGGTGTTCATCATCACACTTCAACATCTCCTCCAAAGCCACATCAGTGTCTATTGCATAAGAGATCAACCTGGCATAGGTGTCAGCCATAAACTCTGCTTTCCATCAATCCTTCCAAAAGAGAACCGATGAACCATTCCCTTGCGAGCAGACAGAAATCCCTCAGAAATTTGTTATTAACTTACATACATAACGCCAGCAAAAATAACCCACCTTGGCAGCTGTTGTCGGTGGGCGCCATTGCTAGCAGTGGGCGGGAAGGCTTTGGTGGCGGCGGAGGGAAAGAGGGTTTTTGGTGCCCATAGAGGCGCGCTCCGGCCAGATTTATAGGGCCGCTAGCACCAGCGGGAAACGTTGGCGGGCGCGCGGGAACGGCCGGCGGGAAACATTGGCCAGCGCGCCCCACACCACCAAAATTTTGGCGGCAACAGTGGCACGTGCCAAAATTTTGCGCCGGGCGCCGTGCCTCCGCCGTCGGGACTTGCATGCCGGCGAGGTGGGCAATAAATACGTCGGCCCGTTGGGTTGACCCCCCACCCAGCCGGACATGCCTCATTTTGGTGTCCGCGACCCGACCCAAACGGATCAATTCAGACCGATTCGGACACTAAAATGGGTCGGCCCGCTGGAGATGTCCTAAGCCCACAGCCATGCCCATGAGGCCATATGGGCCAAGGGACCAATTTCCCAAGCTAGCGCTAATAAAAAACCTAATGACGTGGCAACCGGCAAAGAGGCTTTGTCGGATCTTAGGGTTTAAGTGGCCTAAGAACACGCCATGGAACCTCTCCTTTTCGTCAAGAAAAAGAATCTAGTCGGTCCAATGGCTAAACGAGGCGATCAGCGCGTGAAAGGGGAACTCTCACGATGGAGGCGGTGCTGGCTAGCTGATACGTCTCAAACGTATCCATAATTTTTGATGCTCCATGCTTGTTTTTACACCATTTGCCTTGTGTTTCGTTACACTTCGTGGCGTTTTTATGCGATTTCCGGAACTAACCTATTGACAAGATGCCACAGTGCCAGTTCCCTATTTTCTGTTATTTTTGTGTTTCAGAAATGCTACACAGGAAATATTCTCGGAATTGGATGAAACAAGTTCCAGAACTCCTATTTTTCCCGGACGAAGGACGAGGACCCAAAGAGAGCCGGAGGGGGGCCAGGGGCCAGCCTCACACCAGGGCGGCGCGGCCCAGCCCCTGGCTGCACCCCCTATATATGAGGAGCCCCTGGAAGCCCCCTGACGACGCCCCTTCGCCTATATAAAGCCTCGGGACGGAAAACCCTAGGGGGGTCGGCGAAATTTCCAGAAGAGTTCCGCAGCTCTGCCACCGCCGTCGATAATTTTCGGGGGACAGAAGTCTCTGTTCCGGCACCCTGCCGGGATGGGGAAGTGCCCCTGGAGCCATCTCCATCAGTCTCCATCGCCGTCTCCGCCATCTCCATCGACCTCACCGCCATCTCCATCAACCTTGCTGTCTCCTATGATGAGGAGGGAGTAGTTCACCCCCGGGGCTGAGGGCTCTACCTGTAGCTATGTGGTTCACCTCTCTCTCCCATGATGTGATCTTTATATGATCATGAGCTTTGTATCTAGTTGAATTGGTAGATGTTATTATTCAGATATTATGCTACTCCTATGCTTTATTATTATACTCTCCGAAGATACCTCGTATCATGGTGT
Organism: Dactylis glomerata; assembly: GCA_007115705.1. Classification (NCBI taxonomy): domain Eukaryota; kingdom Viridiplantae; phylum Streptophyta; class Magnoliopsida; order Poales; family Poaceae; genus Dactylis; species Dactylis glomerata. Next base: position 1,617,305 of record QXEO01000906.1, on the reverse strand, counting down.
AAAGGTGACTAGTGTGTGCATCATGTGTATCTTTTTGGTTAATGTCTCTATGAAATGTTGGTGTTTGTTGGAACTATCTAGTGCGTTTAAGGTGATAGTGTGGGACAATCTAGTTTGGGTACATACGGACTTTGAGGAGTGCTTCATAGCCCTACGCATGATTAGTTTATGTTTTCCATTGGAGAATTGTTTTGAGTTGCATATTGATGATAGTATCTATTGGTTCAATTATGTTATATTTGTTGGGAGTGTGTCCACTAGTGAAAGTATGATCCCTAGGCCTTGTTTCTGGCGCCGTTGCCGGGGAGGTAAGGTAAAAGGTACTCACATCCTTTGGCTACTAAGTCTTTTAGTTGCTGGTGAGTGCTCGAAGTTATTTCCTTTAGATTCTGCAATTATATCTTTTTGTTTCTTGTTTTTATTTTCACTAGTTAGGTTTAATGGAAAATAAAGAGTTCTTTAGTCTTTTTTCTAAGTTTAGATTTGAAGAGAAAATTGAAAATCCTTTGGAGCTTATTTCGCATAGCAATGTTATTAGTACGAATGCTTTGAATACCGTTAATGCTAATGCTATAGAAAAATCTAAGCTTGGGGAAGCTGGTTTTGTTAAGTATGATATTTTTAGTTCCCCATCTTTAGTGGAGAAAGTTTGCTCTGATGATATTTTATCTCTCATATGTGATGTTTCTAATGACGCTTGTGCTCCTCATCCTTTTAAAATACCTATGAAAATTGTTGAATGTGTTATGAATAACCGCTATTCAGGAGATGGAACAGTCCCTCCGGGTGATCATTTACTCTTTGGGATTTCTATTTTTGTGCCCTCGGGTCGTTAGTTGTACTCAGTTTTCCCCAGCTCGTTAGTTTTTCCTCAGTTTTCCCCAAGCCATTGTCTGAAACCCTCAAGGAGCTCGGACGGGAGGATTCCCATTAAGTTGACCGTTTCCGTGCTGACGTGTGGGGCCGCGTCGTGTGGGGCCGCGTCGCGTGGGGCTGGTAGAAAGGGACCGCGTGGGACAGGACGAGACCGCGTTTGGTTGTACATGAGAGCTCGGTTCTGTCTCTCTCGGGCCAAATTGGCATTGACTTTTCAGAGCGCCTTTTTCTCCTCTCTCTCTGTAAACAGTTCTCTCTCTTTTCACCAAAATAGTATCAAATCTAGAGAAGCTTCTATTTCTGTCTTTCTTCAATGATTGCTGCCTTTTGGCCCTCGTTTTTTGCCCAATATGGTAACAAATCTAGAAGCTAGTATAGTATAATACATAAAATGCATACCGCAGCCAAAAGAAGCCAATAACGATGTTAATGTTCACGACAAACTAAGCTGAAAATAATATAAGACGCAATGTATGCCCAACATGAAGGTTCTTCATTCTTCATCATATATTTCGGAGTCGCTATATTCCATGAGACGAAAAAAATATTGATTGAACTCCTTCCGTCTGCAGTGTGCAGCCAATAGATCCTCCAAACGGTATGGCCTTTGTTCTATTTTTATACCGTCGGAATCTAATCTATCCATATGTCGTGGCCACTCATCCCAGGCCTTTCTATCATCAAAGTACTGTCTGATATAACCGCCCTCGTAGTAGATGCAGCCAGGTTGAACTGTCGGGTGCACTCTGGTGTCGACGGAGATACACCGTTTATAACTGACAAAGAAGGCACGACTGCCAATGTTGACGGCATGGAGAGAGCGGCTCTCAGTGTCCACACGGTACACCAATGGTTGACCTTCCTCCAAATGCCTGTTCCCAGGGCTGCCGCCGAACAACACAAGCAGCAGATCACCATCAGACTCCACAGGTAGAACTTGTCATTTCCAAGTTCTGGAAATGAAAATAGTGTCTCCATGTTGATAGTGCTCGCGCGCTTCTCCGACTGGACATTGTTGGTGCACACTAATGTTCCGAAATCAAAATTGTTCACAGCTATTGCATACAATTCACCATTGAACGGGGTAAGGCAACACAGAGAATCGTCCTCGATCGAAAATCTTCCTTCTCCCCAATCTTCTACATCTATATCCTTAGTAGGAGAGCTCTCATCGACCCAAGCAATTTCATTGGGGTAACCTGTGCAAATGAAGACCATAGTCGGGGACTTCATTACAGCGACTGACTCCACAATCATAGATGGCATCTGCGCCTCAAACATAGCGTTCAATGTCTTTGTGAGTGGGTTCAGAAGCCGTATCTTGTGCGGCTGGTTCCTCTGGGCAAGCACGATGACGCCACGGTAAAAGCCGACGAAGTAGTATCTAAAAGGGAGTTGATGAAGATAACATTCAGCACTAAGATGTTTACGATTGAAAATAAAAATAGATTAACTCTATAGATATGGAGGAATTTGAACCTTGCATGAACTTCCGTTAGATCGATGGTGACGTAGCGGGGTGTGCGGAGGTTGAAGAAGGAGAACTCAGCGGCGCGTGGAAGGGCGTGTTCTACCACGATCTATTCGTGCAAGTGCACGTCGGGCTCAGGTAGATCTGAGCGCCAATTTGTACAAACTTGCCTCAAAGCAGCGTAGGTGTCCACGTACTCCTCGTTCGCCAGTAAACAGTCGCCGATCTTGTGAAGTGGTCCGTCACCCTTAAGAGAGGCCCAGTTCACGGAGGCGCCGCGCTTGGATGCGCCGCCCTCGGATGCGACGGGCTCAGCGGCGACGGGCTCGGATGCGACGGGCTCGGAGGCGATGGGCTCGGGGGCGACGGCCTCCGGCGCATTCTTCTTCTCCATCGCCGGCAGGGGAGCGCGCGTAGGGCGGTTGGGGTTTTTTTTGAGAAGGTGATGGGACGTGAGAGGCGTGGTTGCGTGCGTGAGTTATGATGAGACTGTGTGCAGAGGGAGGGAGAGGGGCTCTGTACTGGCAAAGTGACGGTTCGTCTCAGCAGTTGACGTTTTGGTCTCAACACGCGCACCGCGCGGCTAACCGCTGTTCACCGCGACACGCGTCCGTGGGACTGCACGTCAGCACCGTTACGTGTACTCAGTTCTACCCTCGAATCTTACACTGGAAAAATATCTGTACTCAGTTTTCCCCTCGAGTACTAATACTGCCTAGTGCAATATACTTAGTTTTACCCTCAAGTGGCTGGTCAACAGAGAGTCAACAGATGGGATTAAGCCATCTAATTGAGTCATTTCATGCGCAAAAAAATTCAAAAAAATAAAATCATAGTGCCTCCTACTCATGGAGTCTTGTGACGCGACCTGCCACGTAGGAAATCATAACAATCATATATAAATCAAGTTTTCACACAAATGGCCACTTCTGAAATCACTAGTAGCTATGAAGGTTCATGGCTTTCCACTCAAACCCCTTCTCAAAACATCTATACCCAAAACATAGTTTGTCTGAATGAGGCCATAATTTTTACACTCATGTATATTTGAATTGCTAATACTTTGAGGTAGGCCAACCTGGGTTTCATTGTACAAAACATGTGTTTTTCTTTTTCTAAATCTCTTATTTGAATTCCTTAGCCTGTTTACTATTTACTTGCCCTTGTATCCTTGATACTACTCAGTTTTACCCTCTCCCTTCTCGCAGAAGCCCAAACTTGGCCTGATTAGTCGAGCTGTTGTCACACGGATCGTGCCCACCTACCGTCGATCCTATGATCCAACGGGCAGGATCGTGCCACCCTCTCTCTATCTGTCGGTGGCAAACTACTACCCCTCTATGTATGCTAAATGATGAGTTTGCCACCAGATTCCACAAGTTGGGTAATCACGAATTTCTTGTAGGCATTACTTTTCACGGTAAAATGATAAACTATCACGAATTTCCATTTCTTGTAGGCTTTACTTTTCACGGTAAAATGATGAACTATCACAAATTTCCATTTCTTTTAGGCATTACTTTTCACGGTAAAATGATAAACTATCACGAATTTTCATTTCTTGTAGGCATTACTTTTCACGTTGAAATGATAAACTATCACGAATTTCCATTTCTTGTAGGCTTTACTTTTCACGGTAAAATGATGAACTATCACGAATTTCCATTTCTTTTACTCTTTACTTTTCACGGTAAAATGATAAACTATCACAAATTTCCATTTCTTGTAGGCATTACTATTCACGCTGAAATGATAAACTATCACGAATTTCCATTTCTTGTAGGCTTTACTTTTCACGGTAAAATGATGAACTTTCACGAATTTCCATTTCTTTTAGGCATTACTTTTTTGTTGAGATATAAACCACCCCCACAACGGTCATCTCCTCCTTAATTTATTGTGTAAACCCCACAACGGTCATCTCTACCTTAATTTATGGTGTAAACCCCACAACGGTCATCTCTCCCTTATAAACCCCCACAACGGCCATCCCTCATGTCAATAGGTTCTGCCTCTCTCTTCTTCGTTTCTGCCTCTCTCTTCTTCGTTCACATACACTTGATCCATTGCCATGGCTTCCACGTCTCGGACGCCGACCGGAAGGGGAAGGGGAAGGGGAAGGGGAAGGGGAAGGGGAAGGGGAAGGGGAAGGGGCGGCCGGGGTAGTGGATCATCATCATTGCCACCACCACCGTCAACACTGCCATTGATCATAGAGGAGTTCTTCATCACCATCTATGAAGACCCTTTGGCCAAGAAGGTACGTACGTGTTCCCAAATATATGATGCATGTGATTAATTATGTGCATGTTCTAAAAAACCTTTAATTTCAAACGATCGGCGCTCGATCTCTTTGCAGGCACTCCCACAAAAGTTTGCGGACTATCTTGACGGCCAGGAGCCCGCAAAGGTGTATCAGCGAGCAGCTGACTGCGGTCCTCGTCTCTGGACCGTGGAGGTCCTATTTGACGGACAAGGCCGGATGTACCTCGACAAGGGCTGGGAGAATATCGCCATCGCGCACGGTGTGGATTTCGGCTGCTTCCTACACTTCAAATATGAAGGCGATTATGTGCTCACAGTGAAGGTGTTCGACGGAACAACGTGCAGGAAGTACTACTACACGGACGACAAAGATACTGACGATGAAAGCAACGACGACGTGAAGCCATGCATCTAAGGGGATTATGACCAAGAATATATATGTAGCTTCATATGCATCGATTTCCACTATGATTCGAGCACCACAGCCTCTAAACGATGCCGATGCCGATATCGGCATGGTCAGAACGGGTATGCATGCTCGCCGCCACTGCTAGGTCACCGTCGGGATGCACCCTCAATCCCGTCCCCTTATTCGATCACTGACACACCAGAGATACCGCCGAGGCCAATGACGAACGTACATGCTGATGCCAATGCCGAACATGCACGCCGCTGTGGGCACGGCCACGCCGCCCCGCTATGCTGGACGCCACAGACCACCGCGAGGTCTTCCCCTTCGCCACCACACTCCCCTAGCACCTATCTATACACGCCAGAAAGGAGAGACACTAGTTTTCTCTACATAGCTCGCGTTCGTGTCCGACACCGTCAGTCAAAGTGTTGAGGTCGTCGTCGATGTCCTCGACCATTTCTTCTTTTCTTTGCATGGTTAAACGCGTCTAGTTCATATCTATCTAATGCGTCTGGTCTCGCCTCATGCAGTTCTTTGTGGACGTCGATCTCATCTCGGCACCCCACAGGCCACCTCCTCCGTGCCATCGCTGTAGAGCTCCGTTTAAAAATCTAATCCTACCCGTGTATTGCCCCTTGTATCAGCGTCATGGCCCCACTTGTCATTCGATATACCGAAGCCCCACTCGTCCGCGTTTTGGTCAGGGATACGGTGATGCTTACGGTCAAACAAAGATGGATGCTCTGACGTGTTTTTGCGGGCTCTACGTGGCCCCACTAGTCAGCAGTTAACGGTCAAAGGTGTTCAACCGTCGGGCAACCGGTCGTTCCAGCACTAGTGACGGTTTCAGACAAGGGCTTGGACAAAACTAAGGAAAAACTAAGGAGCTGGGGAAAACTGAGTACAACTAAGGACCCGAGGGCACGAAAATAGAAATCCCTTACTCTTTATACAAGAATTATGCGAGTTGTTCAAGTGTGCAGGTATTTCATCAAGCCAAGTTAAGAGGAAGCTATTCTCTTATTCACTGAAGGGTAGAGCTGAGGAGTGGTATCAGCTGCTTGAAGATGGTCCATCTATTGCATGGGAGGAAATTGTACCTCTCTTTTATTCCAAGTTTTATCCTCCAAGTGAAATTCATAAAGATCGTAACCGGATATATAACTTTTGGCCTCATGATGAAGAAAGCATTGCCCAAGCTTTGGGAAGATTGAAGTTACTAATGCATAAATGTCTTGTTCATGATCTTCCCCGTAATATTGTTATTAATAATTTTTATGCAAGGCTTTCAGGATATTACAAGGACTATATAGATGTATGCTTTAATGGGTCTTTCACAAGCAAGGATGTCGACACCAAGTGGAGTCTGCTTGAGACAATTCAAAACAATATTAAAGGTTGGGATAGCGACAAAGGTAAAGGATCTGGTATGAATTACGAGTTTGATTGCATTAAGTCTTTCGCTGAAACTGCTGATTTTCAAGAGCTTAGTGCTAAGTATGGTCTTGATCCTCAAATTATGATTGATTGTTTTAAAACCTTTGCTTCCCATATTAATGTTCCTAAAGGAAATGGGGACGTGTATCATGAACCTTTTAAGGGCACTCACGTAGAAAATGATATTGTTGTTGATGATTCCAATAAACATGCTAGAACCTCTGAAAGTCCTATTTCCTATAAGTATGTTAATTTTTGTGGAATACATAGACCTTGTGAACAGAGTTACAACAAGGAAGATTATTGCATCACCCACGCAAATGAAGAGACCAGTATGTGGCTCAGGGATCTAGATGAGCTTGGTGAAAAGGTTTGTGAACTTTATCCTTTTCTTTGTGAATTTTGCGGTAAAAAGGGTCACTTTAATTTTCAATGCCCAATTAATCGAGTGAGTACCGTAGATTTGTATTGTGATGATAAGATTACTTTCAATCGGTATGATGAGCTTACTTTGTTTTTGAATTGTGAAGAGATATCTAGAAATATTTCTTTGGTTGATATGAGAGATGTTGATATTAATAGCATCCTTCGTGGTTGTCGTCTCTATTGTGCTAAAGATTGCCTCGCAAATACTTACTTACAAGATCTTACAAAACATGATATTTTGCCAAGCTATGACATGACTAATAGATGTTTCGATCTTATTAATAGAGAGGAGGAATCCTCCAAAGTTTCTTCTGTTGTTTCTGTCAGCAAACCAGATTATGTGGAGAAGATGCCTTTCCCTCCTAAAGATTATGTGGAGAAGATGCCCTTCAAGTCTCTCCCTCCTAAAGGAGAAAGTAAGAAGAGTATGAAGAAGAAGAAGAAGAAGAAAAAGAAGAGGAGTAAAAGGCGAGAGGACACAGTATCTTCCCCTAAGCGTTATGATCCTGCTATAGATTATGATAATTCTGATTGGGATGATGTTCCTATGCCTGTTACCTATGTTAGTGATCATGATTGGGAAAAGCACTCTACTTTTTATATTGAAAATCTTTTTGGTACCAATTCTAAGGTTAATAATTGTTGTACCATTAGTACTATCCATGTTCCTTCTTATGATGATATGTTTGATGAGTATGCTTTGCGAAATAGTTGCTCTCTAGCTTGTGATGATACTAAACCTCTAGTTTATGATGGTTATGATCATGGGTATAATATTTTCAGTTCACCTACTTTTTGATGATTATGGTGATGAGAATAATTATTCTATTGAATCTGCTCCTACTACTATTGCTCATGTGGGGAGTATTAATCCTTTTATGCATGTGGCTCATGATAGGGAAGCTTTATGTGATAGTTATATTGTTAATTCTATTCATGATGCTACTAAAAGTTATTATGAGAGAGGGAAATATGGTTTGATGGATCTCAATAATATTGAGTTTTCCCTCTTTATGTTGCAATTCTTGAAGTTGTACTTGTTTTGCCTTCCTATGCTTTTTGCTTTGCGCTTTTATGACTTGTCTCTTTACAAGACTATTTTTCATAGGAAGTGTTTTAGATTTAAATGTGTTCCATACTTGCTTTTTGATGCTCTCTTTTGCTTTAAGTTTTTATATAGCGCCTTTGCTTTAAGCTCTTATATGGCGCCCACATGAGCATCTTTGCAAATTACTGCGCCTAGCTCAAAGGAGTTAAAGAAAAGCACTCTTGGGAGATAACCCATTGTTTTATTTTCAGCATTTTTTCTTTTATTTGAGTCTTGGAAGTTATTAATACTGTAATGACCTCTCCTTATCATTTTTATTTCATTGTTGTGCCAAGAAAAACCTCTAATTTGAGTGAGGTAAAGATTTGGGGATGTTGTTGTCCTGAAACTGTTTTTGGTGCTGCACCGTAAATATTCGTGAAAATTCTCTGTATATCTTTTGGACCTGCGATTTCTTGTGCATATGCCCCAGGTTATATCCAAACTTTCATTAGTTGAACACTTTTTGATTTGAGCAACAGAGAACACCTTAAAAATTCGACCTTTGTCAGCTGTTCTGTTTTGACAGATTTCTGCCAATATTTGTGTTTGCCGCTTTATCGCTTTCTTTTTGAGTTCTTTTGATCACTGAAATTTTGGGGAAGTTGCTAGAGTAGTATATGCTTTATATGTGGTGGTTTTAGGTTGAAACCTGAAGCAAAAAGGGTTGATTCAATGTTATGCTTACACTAATGTTGCTAATAGATTTGTGTTTAGTTTTGTATGAAGGAAGTTTTCAAGTGTAGGGATCGGAGAGTGATGAGATGAGTTGAAGAAGGGACAAAAGCTCAAGCTTGGGGATGCCCATGTATCACCCCAAGAAATATCCAAGAAGTACAAGCGTCAAAGCTTGGGGATGCCCCCGAGGCACCCCTTCTTCATCGGCAAAAATCAGGTCACCTTTCAAGACACTATATTTTTATTGCTTCATGCACTATGCGTTTTTCTTGGAGCGTCAGTTGTTTTTGTTTTCAGTTTTATTTTTCTTTGTTTGCTGCAATAAATGTTTTGATCACATCATGTGTTTGGAGAGAGACATGCTTCGTTTTTCATTTGCCAAGAACACTCTGTTTTTCACTCTATTCGTTTCAACGAGTGTTCTCTTTTTCTAGAACTACATTTAGTTTTTGATTTTTGCCTTGATTTGTATTCAGATCTTGTTATATCTTTTCATCAAGGTGTATTTTTGCCTCTGATCTTTATTGGTTTTCATCAAAAGAGGTGTTTATAAAAAGTTTGAATGGTGTTGGAAAAGAGAAAAAGCTTTATGCAAAAAAGTGGTACAAGAAAGAGCTTGTGTAGACTGCGGCTTAGGCTTTTGCATGTCGTGCTTGATGTATTTTTGATAGTATGCTTAGTGGTTTTGCTGTAGCATGACTTGTCTCAAATAACTGAGATTGCTTAATGAGCCTTTGAAAGAATCATGCGTTGTTTTTATCATTGGGAAGCATTATTTTGGTTCTCTCCTTGATGCTTTATTTGGGTTGACTTGGCTCATGCTCACACATGTTAGACTCTTACAAAGTCGCCAATAGCCTCTATGATCATTTAGTTTTTGACTTTTGATGCCATCTTATGCTTCTTTTAATGTCGCTTTGCATGATTATGGCCATTATTGCTCTCTTAGTTGGTCGCTCTGAGTCTTTTGCTAGCCCTCGCCTTGTACTGAGTATGAGCTCTACTCGTGCATCCAACTCCTAAAAACCAAGATTTGCCAAAGTGTCCACCATACATACCTATTAGCAATTTGCTATTCCAAGTAAATTTGACTTGCTTTTATTTTCTCTTCAAATTAAACTCGTACCAGTTTTATGCGAAAATTGGTCAGTAAAGCTCTCACGAACCGGAAGGCACACTTTACTTTTTCTCGTTCTTAAAAATTTGGCATTATGGTCTCTTATGTTGAGTTATTATGCTTGCAAGTTGTAAGTTGGAGACTAGCCCAGCCATGCCGTCATGGGGCAAGCTTTCAACATTGCACTTCTTATTTGAGTTGATATCGTGATCTTTTGTTTATAGATGCCCGCGGTGTGAAATGAATTGGGAATCTTGCGGGGATCATGGAGTTTGTATATGTGTTAGGAAAACGCCTGGGCCACCAATCTAAGCCATGCATAATTCATGGTGGAAATTTGCAGTATACCCATAGTGGACATTCGACGACGCATCTCAAAATAAAAAGCTAAATGGTAAATAAAAGAGATATCGAGGTGTTCATTGTCTGCTTGTCCTGTCATTTTGATGTGGGCTTGTTCCATGTCATCGGGCACGGAGGTACCCCGTTGGCGGTTCTCCATGATATGTATATACTTACAATGACAAGAGCCTTGCTTGGGACTCTAAGTAAAGTAGCATGAGGTTTGGGTACTCGTATTCACGGGACACGGGGTTTTCAACTTATGATTTGTCAAGCATATGCAGCGTAAGTGTTCACGCATTAACTTTAACCATTCAAGATGCTTATGATGGGGGCAATGAGAGCTCAAAGCCGGTAAGTACCATAATTTTTGAAGGTTATAAAACTTGCAATCACTGCTTCCCTCCGCGAAGGGCCTTTCTTTTACTTTTAAGTTGAGTCACCACCTTCTATCTTTATGCACCATTAAGTGAGCATAGTTGTCATTCTTAGTATAATGTGCATTGTCCCAAAGTTTTCATTGATTGATTCATATTGTTGGTTTCACTTGTTCTCAAATTATTTATATCTAGTCGCCCTCTTAAACTTAAAGGTGTCCTATGCATTTATGTCTTGCTCTCCATGAAGGACAAGCTGAAAACCATTTGTATATTTTTTTCTTATGATTTGAACACACGTTTGACTTTCATTGTTTCATTTTCATGATCTTTTGTTTGTGTTCATTTGCATGTTTATAACATGGTTGCTAAGTTTCTTTTATCAAGAATATGTCTTTCATGCCCATGTTTTAAGTTTTTTTGATCCTAGCTCACAATGCTTACATATGTGATCAAGATTGTGTAGGTGCATGTCACCTCAAAAATTATTTCTTTTGTTATCACTTACCTACTCGAGGATGATCAGGAGTTAAGCTTGGGGATACTGATACGTCTCAAACGTATCGATAATTTTTTATGCTCCATGCTTGTTTTTACACCATTTATCTTGTGTTTCGTTACACTTCGTGGCGTTTTTATGCGATTTCCAGAACTAACCTATTGACAAGATGCCACAGTGCGAGTTCCCTGTTTTCTGCTATTTTTGTGTTTCAGAAATGCTACACAGGAAATATTCTCGGAATTGGATGAAACAAGTTTTAGAACTCCTATTTTTGCCGGACGAAGGACGAGGACCGAAAGAGAGCCGGAGGGGGGCCAGGGGCCAGCCTCACACCAGGGCGGCGTGGCCCAGCCCTTGGCCGCGCCCCCTATGTGTGAGGAGCCCCTGGAAGCCCCCTGACGACACCCCTTCGCCTATAGAAAGCCTCGGGATGGAAAACCCTAGGGGGGGTCGGCAAAATTTCCAGAAGAGTTCCGCAGCTCCGCCGCCGCCGTCGACAAATTTTGGGGGACAGAAGTCTCTGTTCCGGCACCCTGCCGGGATGAGGAAGTGCCCCCGGAGCCATCTCCATCGGTCTCCATCGCCGTCTCCGCCATCTCCATCGACCTCACCGCCATCTCCATCAACCTTGCTGTCTCCTATGATGAGGAGGAAGTAGTTCACCCCCAGGGCTGAGGGCTCTACCGGTAGCTATGTGGTTCACCTCTCTCTCCCATGATGTGATCTTTATATGATCGTGAGCTTTGTATCTAGTTGAATTGGTAGATGTTATTATTCAGATATTATGCTACTCCTATGCTTTATTATTATACTCTCCGGAGATACCTCGTATCATGGTGTAAAGGTAACTAGTGTGTGCATCATGTGTATCTTTTTGGTTAATGTCTTTATGAAATGTTGGTGTTTGTTGGAACCATCTAGTGCGTTCAAGGTGATAGTGTGTGACAATCTAGTTTGGGTACATACGGACTTTGAGGAGTGCTTCGTAGCCCTACGCATGATTAGTGTATGTTTTCCATTGGAGAATTGTTTTGAGTTGCATATTGATGATAGTATTGATACGTCTCCAACATATCTATAATTTTCTATGCTCCATGCTTGTTTTTACACCATTTGCCTACTGTTTCGTTACACTTCGTGGCACTTTTATGCATTTTCTGAAACTAACCTATTAACGAGTTGCCACAGTGCGAGTTCCCGGTTTTCTGCTGTTTTTGTGTTTCAGAAGTGATACACAGGAAATATTCTCGGAGTTGGACGAAACAAGTTCCAGAAGTCTTATTTTTCCTGAAAGCTTCCCGAAGACCGAAAGAGAGCCGGAGGGGGGCCAGAGGCCGGCCTCACACATAGGTGGCGCGGCCCAGGCCCTGGCCGCGCCACCCTGGTGTGAGGAGCCCCTGGCTGCCCTCTGACGACGCCCCTTCGCCTATATAAAGCCTCGGGACGGAAAACCCAAGGGGAGTCGGCAATTTTCCAGAAACAGTTCCGCAGCTCCGCCGCCGCCGTCGATGAATTTCGGGGGACAGAAGTCTCTGTTCCGGTACCCTGCCGGGACGGGGAAGTGCCCCCGGAGCCATCTCCATCGGTCTCCATCTCCGTCTCCGCCGTCTCCATCGACCTTGCTGCCATCTCCATCAACCTTGCTGTCTCCTATGATGAGGAGGGAGTAGTTCATCCCCGGGGCTGAGGGCTCTACCGGTAGCTATGTGGTTCATCTCTCTCTCCCATGATGTGATCTTTATGTGATCGTGAGCTTTGTATCATGTTGAACAAGTAGATGTTATTATTCAGATATTATGTGTACTCTAGTGATGTTATTAAAGTAATCTATTCCTCCTACCATGGTGTAACGGTGACAGTGCGTGCATCATGGTGGTACTTGGTCTAGGCTACGATTGTGATCTCTTATGGATTATGAGAATAATTATTACTATGATAGTATTGAAGTGATCTATTCCTCCTTTCATGGTGTAATGTTGACAGTGCGTGCACCGTGTTAGTACTTGGTCTAAGTTGCAATAATATCTATCTTGAGTTGTTATTTTATTTGGATATCTCTATGAGTGGTGTTTGTCAAGTACTTGATGAACTTTAAGGGGTGCTTCTGTAGCCACTACACAATGATTAGTGTTATTCAATAGGAGAGTAATTCAGAGTACCATAGTGAAGAGAAGTTGTTTATTTGTTCAATCATGTTATATTTGTTGGGAGTGTGTCCACTAGTGAAAGTATGATCCCTAGGCCTTGTTTCCAAGCATTGCACACCGTTTACTTACTGTTTTGTTATATGTTTGCTCGCAGCGATACTTATTCCATACTACATTTACTACTCATAATCATCACTATCACTTGTATTTCACTATCTCTTCGCCGAACTAGTGCACCTATACATCTGACAAGTGTATTGGGTGTGTTGGGGACACGAGAGACTTTCTGTATCGTAATTGCAGGGTTGTTTGAGAGGGATAGCTTTGACCTCTTCCTCCCTGAGTTCGATAAACCTTGGGTGATCCACTTAAGGGAAACTTGCTGCTGTTCTACAAACCTCTGCACTTGGAGGCCCAACACTATCTACAAGAACAGACGCGTGCGTAGACATCAAGCTCTTTTCTGTGCCGTTGCCGGGGAGGTAAGGTAAAAGGTACTCGCATCCTCCTGTGTGAGTACTCGGAGTTATTTCCTTTAGATTCTGCAATTAAATCTTTTTGTTTCTTGTTTTTATTTTCACTAGTTAGGCTTAATGGAAAACAAAGAGTTCAATAGTCTTTTTCCTGAGTTTAGATATGAAGTGTTTGAAGAGAAAATTGAAAAAACTTTGGAGCTTAATTCGCATGCTAATAGTTTTATTAGTATGAATGCTTTGAACACTGTTTTGGAAAAGTCTAAGCTTGGGGAAGCTGGTTTTGTTAAGCATGATATTTTTAGTTCCCCAGCTTTAGTGGAGAAAGTTTGTTCTGATAATATTTTATCTCCCATATGTGATGTTCCTTCTTATGATGATATGTTTGAAGAATATGCTTTGCGAAATAATTGTTCTCTAGCTTGTGATGATACTAAACCTCTAGTTTATGATGGCTATGATGATGAGTATAATATTTTCAGTTCACCTACTTTTGAGGAAAAAATTAGTTATGATTACAATATGCCTCCTATTTTTGATGATTATGGTGATGAGAATAATTATTCTATTGAATTTGCTCCTACTACTATTGTTCCTGTGGTGAGTATTAATTCTTTTATTTATGTGGCTCATGATAGGGATGCCTTATGTGATAGTTATATTGTTATTTCTATTCATGATGCTAGTGAAAGTTATTATGAGAGAGGGAAACATGGTTTGATGGATCTCAACAATATTGAGTTTCCCCTCTTTATGTTGTAAATCTTGAAGTGGCACTTGTTTTATCTATCCATGCTTGCTACTATGTGCCTTGTTGATTTATTTTCTTACAAGATTCCTATGCATAGGAAGTGGTTTAGATTTAAATGTCTTTCACACTTTCTTTTTGATGCTCTCTATTGCTTTAAGTTCCTATATGGCGCCTTTGCCTCAAGCTCTTATATGGCGCCCACATGAGCATCTTTGCAAATTACTGCGCCTAGCTCAAAGGCGTTAAAGAAAAGCACTCTTGGGAGATAACCCAATGTTTTATTTTCAGTACCTTTTTTTATTTGAGTCTTGGAAGTTATTACTACTGTAATAACCGCTCTTTAGCTTGCATTTTTTGCCTTGATTTTTGTTCAGATCTTGTTTTATCTTTCCATCAAGGTGTATTTTGACCTCTGGTCCATGCTGGTTTTCCTCAAAAGAGTTTCCTCAAAAAGGTTTAAATGGTGTTGGAAAAGAGAAAAAGTTTCATGCAAAAAAGTGGTACAGAAAGGAGCTTATTTAGACTGCGGCTTAGGCTTTTCCATGTCATGCTTGATGTCATTTTGATAGTATGCTTAGTGGTTTTGCTGTAGCATGACTTGTCTCCAACGTATCTATAATTTTTGATGCTCCATGCTTGTTTTTACACCATTTGCCTACTGTTTCGTTACACTTCGTGGCACTTTTATGCATTTTCCGGAACTAACCTATTAACGAGTTGCCATAGTGCCAGTTCCCTGTTTTCTGCTGTTTTTGTGTTTTAGAAGTGATACACAGGAAATATTCTCGGAATTGGACGAAACAAGTTCCAGAAGTCTTATTTTTCCCGGAAGCTTCCCGAAGACCGAAAGGGAGCCAGAGGGGGGCCAGAGGCCGGCCTCACACATAGGTGGCGCGGCCTAGGCCCTGGTCACGCCACCCTGGTGTGAGGAGCCCCTGGCTGCCCTCTGACGACGCCCCTTCGCCTATATAAAGCCTCGGGACGGAAAACCCTAGGGGAGTCGGCAATTTTCCAGAAACAGTTCCACAGCTCCGCCGCCGCCGTCGACGAATTTCGGGGGACAGAAGTCTCTGTTCCGGCACCCTGCCGGGACGGGGAAGTGCCCCCGGAGCCATCTCCATCGGTCTCCATCGTCGTCTCCGCCGCCTCCATCGACGTTGCTGCCATCTCCATCAACCTTGCTGTCTCCTATGATGAGGAGGGAGTAGTTCATCCCCGGGGCTGAGGGCTCTACCGGTAGCTATGTGGTTCACCTCTCTCTCCCATGATGTGATCTTTATGTGATCGTGAGCTTTGTATCATGTTGAACAAGTAGATGTTATTATTCAGATATTATGTGTACTCTAGTGATGTTATTAAAGTAATCTATTCCTCCTGCCATGGTGTAACGATGACAGTACGTGCATCATGGTGGTACTTGGTCTAGGCTACGATTGTGATCTCTTATGGATTATGAGAATAATTATTACTATGATAGTATTGAAGTGATCTATTTCTCCTTTCATGGTGTAATGTTGACAGTGTGTGCACCGTGTTAGTACTTGGTCTAAGTTGCAATAATATCTATCTTGAGTTATGATTTGATTTAGATATCTTTATGAGTGGTGTTTGTCAAGTACTTGATGAACTTTAAGGGGTGCTTCTTTAGCCACTACACAATGATTAGTGTTATTCAATAGGAGAGTAATTCAGAGTACCATAGTGAAGAGAAGTTGGTTATTTGTTCAATCATGTTATATTTGTTGTGAGTGTGTCCACTAGTGAAAGTATGATCCCTAGGCCTTGTTTCCAAGCATTGCACACCGTTTACTTACTGTTTTGTTACATGTTTGCTCGCAGCGATACTTATTCCATACTACATTTACTACTCATAATCATCACTATCACTTGTATTTCACTATCTCTTCGCCGAACTAGTGCACCTATACATCTAACAAGTGTATTGGGTGTGTTGGGGACACAAGAGACTTTCTGTATCGTAATTGCAGGGTTGTTTGAGAGGGATAGCTTTGACCTCTTCCTCCCTGAGTTCGATAAACCTTGGGTGATCCACTTAAGGGAAACTTGCTGCTGTTCTACAAACCTCTGCACTTGGAGGCCCAACACTATCTACAAGAACAGACGCGTGCGTAGACATCAAGTATCTATTGGTTCAATTATGTTATATTTGTTGGGAGTGTGTCCACTAGTGAAAGTATGATCCCTAGGCCTTGTTTCCAATCATTGCACACCGTTTACTTCCTGTTTTGTTACATGTTTGCTCGCAGCGATACTTATTTCATATCACAGTTACTACTTATAATCATCACTACCGCTTGTATTTCACTATCTCTTCGCCGAACTAGTGCACCTATACATCTGACAAGTGTATTGGGTGTGTTGGGGACACAAAAGACTTTCTGTATCGTAATTGCAGGGTTGTTTGAGAGGGATAGCTTTGACCTCTTCCTCCCTGAGTTCGATAAACCTTGGGTGATCCACTCAAGGGAAACTTGCTGCTGTTCTACAAACCTCTGCACTTGGAGGCCCAACATTGTCTACAAGAACAGACGCGTGCGTAGACATCACTAGCCTTGTCGTGCTGACTTCCATAGTCACGGCGGTTATGATAAATTTGGTCGCGGGACAGGCTTCACTAGCTTCGCTGTTGGTGGCTCTGTCAGTAACCCAGATGGGGGAGATATTTTGGCTTTCGGAAACTTCGGCAATGGAAATTTCCAAATACTCCGTCAATAACTTCAATGGAGAAGCAGGCTTCCACGAGCGGTGCTGCGGGTCTTGTCAGGCATGCCAGCACCAGCCCGAAAATCTTGCCGGCCGGTTCGCATGAGGCAATGCGCCTTTGTAGAAGCCAGCTCCTCGGCGAGAGGCGAAGATGATAGCGAGATAATTGTTGCTAACGCGTATGATCGATTCCATTGTACCCTAAGTGACAATGCATAGGTCTCAACCTGGCATTTGTTTTTTCCTTCTAGACCTGGTTCGCAAGGCCCTCATAACCTGGTCCGCGAAACCACTGTGTTCTTCTGGGCCTCGTGTCCTTTTTTTTCGATAAAGGACGCTTTATTACTTAAAAGGTTTAAGCATTACACCCAGTCTCTGCATAATGAAGATGCACACAGCTGTTCAGTACAGTAACAAAAAATAATAGAGAAGGCGTATTACATATCATATTGATAAAAAACTGCAACCCTGAGACTAAGGTGGACCTATCCGAAGATTATGCTGCCACCCAAGATGGGAAAAAGTATCCCTCACCGTGGACTCCAACAGTGAGCAGACCTCCGTAAAGAGGCCTCGATGCTCCACCCGCTGAAGAGACAACCATAAATGGAGTGTACCAGTGCATCGGTAGATGACCTACAAAGGAGAAGAAACTTTATTATTAAACACTTTATCATTTCTACACACCCAAAGCGACCAAATAACGGCAAGCGCTCCCACCCGTATAAGGGTTCTAAACCGATTATCAATACCGTGCAACCAATTGCCAAAGATATTGGCCACACTGCGTGGGGGATAAAGGTCTTATGCTACTTGGATGATTGACCATATAGACCTTGCGAATCGATATTGGAAATGGTGACAAAAAACACAACTTCTATTCCCATGCCAATTCCGCTTGGCAAGATTATCTTTGGTGAGAATAACTCCACGACGAAGATACCAACCAAACACCTTAGTCTTAAGTGGTATCTTCATCTTCCAAATTATCTTGTTATCATCAACTGGCGTATCAAGATGAATTAAAGCATTATACATGCAACCACAGAGAATGCACCGCTCTTGTAAAGATTTCAACGAAATTTGTCGGGCGCGTCAGATAGTTTAATATCAGCCAATCGTAGAAGAAGGTCATTCCATGCAACTAGACGTTGTCCAAGTAAATCTCACCTGAACGCTACATCTAGAGGTGAGGTAGCCATTACCTTTGCAATGGTCTCACTTTTTAATGAACAATATTGTATAACGCAGGCGGAGAGGGGTATTCCCGAGCCATTTATTCTCGCAGAACCTTATCTGCGAACCATCTCTAATAAAAAAAATGTCCTTTAGGCCCACGCTTTTGATTCAACCTTAATCGGCATCCGATATTACCCAAACTTGAGTGATCTGGGGTAACCGAGTGTAATCGCCGACGATCAGCCCTATCCTTCATAGAAGAATAGTTTATTCAAAATCAAATGACTGTCTGACGGTGGCCAAACAAGTACAAATATACAGTGGGTAAATACAGACTGATCGACCGGCATCAACATGTCCTCCTCCTTCCACTCGCCAGTCTTCATACAAGACACATCATATAACGTAGCAAGATACTGCCAGTCTTCATACGAAACAACACATGTTGGATCCTCGAGTAGGTAGCTGAGTTTTGATCATGAGATCATCTAGCGGGCCATCTGCTGCATACCGGGCGCGTCGCTGCTGCCCTGCCATCCGATTTCGGGGTCGTAACCGCGGGCCTTGAGCTCCTTGTACTGCTGGATGAGCGAGCAGGGCTCGCAGCAGAAGTGGACGCAGCAGTCGCAGCAGGGCTCGTCCGGGAGCGCGTACTGAGCGCGCATCTTGGCGCGGTAGGTGCACGAATAGATCCACTGGCACTTTGTGAACGCCGCCAGCAGCACGTACAGCGCTCCGGCAGTCCCGCACGACGTATTCCCCTTGTCCACGATCGCCGCCACCCTCCCGAACGTGACGCACGGGCAACAGCACGTCAGGAAACCTGCGTATGCACTAGTCATATGTATGTATAGAAGATGTGTTTATGGTGATGAAGATATGGATATGTTAGGGCGTCCACTCAAGATGAGCCTAGCGCTTAGCCTACGGACCTTTATGTGCATAGGGAGAAGAAACAATGACAGTATCCGAGGAATAAGCATAGGCTAACTCTTTGCCAGCAGCAATAGTAATACAGAGGATGCAAGCCTTATCCGAAATGATTGGGCGTAAAGCGTCTGTGGATGGCTTTTCAAATCCGCCGTCAAATCCCATGGCTCATTCCTGGATAGGCGGTGGAAACTTCCAAGCTGAACTACAGTAGGGGCGCAAAAAGGGATTTTCCGGTGGAGTGGTGAAATGCATTGGCGCAGATACAAGTATAGAGCTTAATTTTTATTCGAAATGGGGTATCCCAGCCTCTGCATCAATATGATGCAAATGACTTTCTTTTATTAACTTATTCAGTGTTCGAATTCATACCAAAAGCCCAGTAGATCTTAATACATATCAAAAGCCTAGACTAAACAAAGAAGAGAAACTTTCTCTTATAAGCTGGTCACAGCCTCCTTCCATAAGCAAGTGGGACTAAACACTTAGCATCGCCACCGGCTTACAGTAGCCCAACACTATGCCTACATTTAGATATTTATACGCATACGGTCAAGCTACAAGCAAAGAGTTCACTCCATCCAGAAAAGCCTAAACTTAAGACAGAATGGAATCTCTCCCTTATAAGCTGGTCACACCTTCTCCTGGAAGCAAGGCAGGACTAAACACTATGGAGCCTCGCCGGCCTACAGTAGAACTGAACATAGCATGAGAGTAATATGAAGTTAGAGAGGGTGCATACAGAGGCCGCAGTCGTCGAAGCAGTCGAAGAGGCCGGTGGACCATGCGCCGGAACTCATCTCGACCTATCCAAGTGCTGGGAATGACTGAGCTGCTGCGGATCGTATGGTTGCTTAATTATATATAGCTCGCTAGCGCGTAGCCAGCCTCACAAAGATCTGCGAGTATGAATGCGTGTGTGCAGTCCACTATCAAGTCCTGCTCGCGCTGTCACCAAGTCAATCAATCCGTCCAACTCCATCGCGGTTTGATTTGGAGGTAGGAAATGGCTAGCCACCAAGTCAAGCAACGCTCCGTTTACCCAACCAGCCCCCTACGTACGTTGATGACGATCGATTGATCGAGTAGTGGAGGACGTACATCGATTCCTGGTGCTAGCTTGGGCGTATATGTATGCATTTTCCAAGTAAAGTACTACATACGACCGGATCCTCCGATTGGAACCCTCTATTCGTATCGCGACCGGCCCAACGACTTGGAACTCTCTTTTTTGATATGAACGACTAGGGACTTGGGAGTACTAGTTTGCTAAGAAAAAAAGAACAAGCTGAGGATAATATTGCCTGCACCCCCCAGTCACCAGCTAACGGAGCTAGCCCGCATGTAGCAAGAATATGGAGAAAATCTCTATTACCTTCGTTTCTAAATATAAGCGGTGACTGAAACTTAGGTTTACTAAATGCGTCAACCTGTCCAAGGCGCGACGCAACGTGGCGCGTGCACACCACTACCAATTGTCATAGGGTGGCGTGCACTACACCACACTACTGATATGTGCCGAATAGCAGTATTGCTGGGAAGGTACACCCCGATACGTGCTACCGGTGACTTGAAGGAAAACGGCACACTACGACTAAATTTGTCCCAACTGGATGCACAGGTTCAATAAACTAGCGGTATGACGGACTAGTTGTCACGATAGTGTGCGGGTAGCGGCGGAGTTACAGTTTTCGCCGCGCCACAGTAAGCTTCCCTAACACCGTGCACCACTACTAAGGGCACTCTTGGAATGTTGTTTACATTTACGTTCCTTGACAAGTTTTCCCTCACGCGACGGATTTTAAGCGTGACCCCTGATGGTCCGAAAATTAACCGGGGGTTTTGTCTAAAAAACTGGAAACCAAGCAGGCCCTAATCGGTCCCCAACATGCATAAATCTACTAGTGAGAGAGGGGGTAAGGAGAGATGGATAGAGATAAGGCAAGTTAGAGGAAGAGAGATGGAGGCTGATGGATTTTATAGAATCCAATGGTGGAAGGCACGATCTGTGGGACTTAGAGTTTGGCGAATTAGGATGTAGCGTCTTTGCGAGTGTCTTGTGAAAACACTCTTTAAACATTTTGACCACATTTAGAAAACTATACAAGAAATTCCAAAAAATGAAAAATGTAGAACATGCGCCTTAGGTCCTTTTTTGTGCAAGGAAAAATGACAAGCATGGATTTTAACAATTTCTATTAAAAATATCTGCACATAAACATTCATGACTTCCTAGCCAAATGACAATCTTCATGGCCATATATGTGACATAGTTTACAAATGTGCATCTTGGTACTACAAAATTTAGTTTCAGTGGTTTTCACAAAAAAATGATGTTTTATTTTCGTAGTGGCAAATTAACAAAAAGTGGTGTTTTAATGAATCAACTAACAAGAATATGCTGCAACAATGACACTAATCTAGCTATTTGCGCTCCAACTAGACCACCTTATATGTATAATTCCATCTTTAATAAATTTTCAATAATTATAACTAATTTTACCCATTTAAACGACTTTATACCTATTATATAAAAAATGGGTCAGATTTTAGCTACAAGCCAAACCGAATGTGTTATAGTTTTTTTTGCCATGGTCATGGCGCAATTCTGCCATGAACTTTTTGCATTTTGTTTCACAAAAAACCATTTTTAAGGCCAATATAATGAAAAATTAATATTTTGCAACAAAAAGTTGGTAACTCTAGTTGGCAAAGTTGTTTGCCATGACAATATGATGTTTTCCGCCTATTTTGGGCAAATTATTACGAAGTATGGCATGAATTTGGCCATCAACATGGCCGTCTGGTTCAAAAGCCAAGTTAAGTTATACTAGATGATAGGATTTTTGTAAAGGTTTTTCCTCAAATTACCATATGTTATTTTTCAAGTGCCAAGGTAGGTAACGATCGGAACTTTTTTAGATTCGCAGATTATTTTTGTATGCCGAGTGTAGCACATAGCCAAACACATGGCACATAATCGATGTAGTTTTTGTGTCTCCACTCGTATTTAGTTCACACTTCACTAGTAGAAAAAAGGGCTTTCGTTTGAAGCTGCCCGGAGCTTTAGCACCGGTTGTCTTACGAACCCAGACTAAAAGGGGCATTAACACCGGTTCGTAAGGCCAGGGCATTAGCACCGGTTCGTAAGAGACCTTTAGCACCGGTTTGAGCCACAAACTGCTACTAAAGTGGTTGCGTGCAGGCGCTAACTCTTTAGCACCGGTTTGTGACTCAAACCGGTGCTAAAGGTCCCCCCTTTTGCACCGGTTCGTGGCTCAAACCGGTGCTAAAAGGTAGTGACCTTTAGCACCGGTTCGTAGCACGAACCGGTGCAAAAGGGGTACCTTTAGCACCGGTTCGAGCCACGAACCGGTGCTAAAGGGTTGACACCCATTTTTTCCTCTCATGCCTACCCCGCGCAGAAAAAAAAGTCTAAAAAAATAAACGAAAATGATAAAAACTTCAAATTTCAAAATCCTTTGACATGCATGTACCTCACGCAAGCAACTTTTATGGAAAATTTGAAATTTTGAATTTTGATATATTTTGAACAAAAAGGTTATTCCAAATTAAATCGGCAATAACTATTGCGTACGGACTCGAAAAAAAACATATAATATATGAAAAAACCATCTACGCAAAAAGTTACATCCGATTTCAACGGGAAATATGAAAGCAGGAAGATTTTAGATTTTGTAAAAAAAATTAAAAATTTGTTTTTTTTGAAATTTATTTTATTATTTCTTCTACTTTTTAGTTATTTTGAAGTTTTTATATTATTTTGGAATTTTTTAAGTTTTTAAGTTTTTTTGATTTTTTTGAATATTTTGAGTTTTAAAATTAATAATTAAATTATACACAAAGATTATTTGGAAATCATTGATGCTTATTAATAATTAATCATTGTTGCTTATTTTTAAAATTATTTGGAATTCAAAAAAGTAAAATCATATGTTATCAAAGTGTATGGGTTAATAGAATTCACAACACAGTATTATCAAGAAGTCGCGAGCGCAGTCTTGGAAGCTAGTAGATAAAGAATAGAGAAGTTAAGCGTGTTAAGGGTGGAGCAGTGTGAGGATGGGTGACCGATCGGGAAGTGAGACCACTAGTATATACTTTGACATGAGAATAGGGGTGATTAGAGATTAGAGTGGAAACTGTCAAACAATTCAAATATCCAAAGATTGAGAAATTCTGAAAAATAATTTCAATTTTTTTTTATTTTTTTTCAAAATTTATACCAGAAATTCGTTCGGACCTTTAGCACCGGTTCGTGTCTCAAACCGGTGCTAAAAGGTCCTTCTGCTGCGCGGGCCACGTAGAACCCCTTTAACACCGGTTCGTAGTACAACCGGTGCTAAAGAATGAGGCTTTAGTGCCGGATGCTTTGCACCGGTTGCAAAACCGGTGTAAATGAGACTTACAAACCGGTGCTAATACTCATATTTCTACTAGTGTTCACACTTGAACTAAATACCTTGGAGCACATAAATTTTACTCTCAATCCAAACGGGGCCTTAATTAGTAGTGACCTTCAGTACATCGGGAAGCTTACAGAAGAGTATCTTCTCTTGTCGTTCATTCAAAATTTCAGGCTGGCCGGCGGGTGAGCAAACAAATACAAACTCTACAACACAAAATCACTATGCCGACGGCCAATACCTAAGCCGACGGCTTTTTATCGGGGCCGTCGGCATAGGTCTTGGCCTCGGACGTGGCCGAAATTTGGCCGTCGGCTTAGGTATGCCGTCGGCGTAGATTTTTCAGGGGACCTAACCCGACGGCAAAGCCGTCGGGTTAGGTATTTCCTTTTTTTCCGATCGCCTTTTCTGTTTTGTGAAAAATAAAAGAAAATGGTAAAAAATTCAAAAAATAATATCCTTTGAGGTGTAGTTATATTACATGATCTAGTTGTTAGGAAAATTAAGAAACTTGAATTTTGAAATATTTTTCAAAAAACTTGAATTAGGAAAATTAAAAAAATCCTATTTTGGCACTCTGAAAATGGAAAACGCACTTTTTGTGGGACGAAATAAAAATCGGCCTTCATGGCATTCCTCGCCATCCCAAGGGCCACACGCGTGTCCGATATGGCCTTGTTTCGAAAAACTATGAGATGATCAAGGCTAAAGCTAGCTTATTTGACTTAAAAGCTATACAACCTCGAACGTGCTAGATCATTTTTGTGAAGGGACTTTCTGGTAAATATTCTTTTATCAAGGTTTGAATTTTTTCTCCACATCTAGGTGATATAAAATGACTCCACGTGAAGGTCTCACATTTTTTGATTTGTTTTGAATTAGTTACTCCCAATTTGGAACCCCCATGAAAATGACAACGCAAGAAACTCCCGCTCGCGGCTAGGCAGTGCGGAGTACCTCTTTAACGGTCAAAGTTTAGTGAAGAAATGACATGATGTGGATCTAAAAATGAATTTTGCAAAAAATCAGGAGCTCATCTTATTAGAGCTAAAGGGCAAACCCACCCCGGTTCCAGCGAAATCGGTATGAGCTTACGTAAAATCCAGAAAATAACTCCAAAGGTTTACGCGATAAAATGAGAGCTGTTATGTGTATCTCAGGTGGTTTACTATTTATGAGGGGTGTTGTGCCTAGTATTCCTTCTGCCATTTCGGTAGCTGTCTCACAAAAAAACTCGATTTCAACACTCCGAAAATGGAAAACGCACTTTTTGTTGGACGAAACAAAAATTGGCCTCCATGGTGTTCCTCTCCATCCCAAGGGCCACGCGTGTGTCCGATATGGCCTCGTTTCGACAAACTATACCATGATCAGGGACAAATCTAGCTGATTTAACCTAAAAGTCATGCAACCCCGAACGTGGTAGGTCATTTTTGTGAAGGGACTTTCTGGTAATTTGCTTTTATCAAGATTTGAATTTTTTCTCCACATCTAGGTGATATAAAATGACACCACGCAAAGGTCTCGCATTGTTTAGTTTTTTTTTGAATTAGTTACGCCCGATTCTGGACCTACATAAACATGACAACGCACGAAACTCCCGCTCGCGGCCAGGCGGTGCGAAGTACCTCTTTAACGGTTAAAGTTTAGTGAAGAAATGATATGATGTGGATCCAAAAATGAATTTTGCAAAAAATTAGGAGCTCAACTTATTAGAGCTAAAGGGCAAACCCACCCCGGTTTTAGTGAAATCGGCATGAGCTTGCGTAAAATTGAAAAAATAACATCGATGGTTTGCGCGACGAAATAAGAGCTGATATATGTATTCCAGGTGGTCTATTATTTATGTGGGGTGTTGTGCCTAGCATTTCGTTTGCCATTTCGGTAGCTTTCTCACAAAAAAACTCGATTTCAGCACTCCAAAAATGGAAAACGCACTTTGCATTGGACGAAACAAAAATTGGCCTCCATGGTGTTTCTCTACATCCCACGGGCCACGCCCGTGTCCGATATGACCTCGTTTCAGCAAACTATGCAATGATCAGGGCCAAATCTAGCTGATTTAACCTAAATGATTTTTTAAATTTTTTTGAAAATTTTGAAAATTTTTATTTTTTATTTTTTTGTAATGTTTTTATTTTTAATATTTTTGAAAGTTTTTAAATTTTTTGAAAGTTTTAATTTTTTTTCAAAATGTTAGCAAACACATATATACATGCATATATATATATACCTACACACACATAGACATATACACTTACATACTTATACACAGTCATATAGACACATATGCCTTAAAGGATTGATATACTACTAATATCAATAAAGACTTAGTAGTATATGGATAGCTTATTTAAATAGAACTTAGGAGTTAAGCGTGCTGGGCTTGTAGTAGTCTGAGGATGGGTGACCGAGCGGGAAGTCATTGTTCCGGGGTAATTAGAGAGATAACAAAAAAAAGTTAAAGAAAAGAAAAAATTATAAGAAAAGAAAAAATACAAATTTTTTTTTGATTTTTTTCAAAATTTCGAATTTTTCAAAAAAACTGAAAATGACCTGACCCGACGGCATTTTTAGGCCGTCGGGTTAGCCTACGCCGACGGCAAAGGCTAACCCGACGGCTTTTAGGCCTGCCCCGACGCCTGATTACGCCGACGGCACCTAACCCGACGGCATCAGGAAAAAGCCGTCGGGTTAGGCTATGCCGACGGCAATTTTGGCCTAACCCGACGGCTTTGGGCCGTCGGCATAGCTATTCTCTGCTTAGTGAAAGATACAATATTGGATACAGTACAGAATACAAGCTGATGTACGCGCGTACGTTGCAAATCACCGTAGAACAAACGTTACATAACGAAATTAACAAGATACTAAAATGTATACTACGTACGTAGTAGGTAGGTGATATTGTTGGAAAAATCAGCAATTTACCAAAGGATTTAATCCATGAAAACAGTGAACAAAATATGGTAGAAAGCATGGAAATCAGACAAACCATATTTACAAGAAATCGATATAAACAGAACATGTCTAGCATATCTAAATCGATTGCTAGTTCGAGAGACTGAAACAAACAAGCGAAGAGCAGGAAGACATACGGTGTTGGAGCCGGTGCGGAAGCAGAACCGCCGTTGGTGTTGTCGTCAGTGAGAGACATGTCGCCGAAGAGGTTGTCGATGTCGGGGAAGAAGTCCTCGTTGGGGAAGACGTCGTCCTCGTAGGCGTCCGTGATGAAGAACTCGCCAGTAGTCGCGCAGTGCGCTCCCCAAAAACCTTATCGCCTCTCTCCCGTACAAGATCGCAAGAGGCGGGGTTCCGGAGGCCTACTGTCCCGGTTCGCGGTGCACGCCGCAAGACGGGATGGAGAAGACCGAGAGGCAGCGCAAAGCTCTGGATGCAATAGGCAGTGGTGGCTGTGTGCTGTGTTTTTGCAGAGAGGAGCGACCTCTCTTTTATAGCCACAGAGGGAGGCGAACAGGCAGCGTGGGAGGTGAAACGAACAGCCAGAAGATGAACCGAACAGTCTCGTATTCATTTTCCACTCAGGCAAATCGTTTCAGCTTCCACGTGGCCGTTCAGTTCCATAGTCCAGTCATGCGTGATAAAAAGAAAGGCTCGACACCGAGGCACATTCCGCAAACCGCGGCGCGCGCACGCGTCGTGACGAGGCGAGGCGTGGCGAGGCGGGTGGCGGAGGAGGAGGAGCGCGCGTGAGAGAGCCTTCTTCTCATACACTCTTACCACAAGGGGAAGAGCTCACCTTATATGTTGGTCCAACTCCTTCTAAACTAGCAAGGTGGGACTAAACATTTGTCCCACCTCTTGTCATGCATGAATGGGCCACATGGGCCTCTAGGATTTAGGAATTATTGGACTTAGCATTTATTATAGGCTGGGCCAAAAAGGCCAAAAATCCAACAATCCCCCACCAGATCCTAGAGGCACATAAAGTTGCCTTAGGTTCCAAAACATTGTTTATATACCAGTGCTGCAGTGGAGACTGTTCAGTTGAACTTCCACCTAGATCTCTATGTTACACTAGACTGCTACTTGAAAAGTGGACTAGGCCTTGAACTGCAAGTTTTCTGCGAATCTAGTTTCACACAAAGCCTTGACTGATACTAGGCTGCCGTGGGACTTCCCCGCGGTTTGGAGCTTATACGTCATACTCCGAGGCCTTTCATGAGTTTGTTAAAGAGCACCCAACTCTCATAGACTGCGACGTTTAACAGTCAGACTCACATAGGTGTGTTCTTCAAAAGATGTTCTGCAGGACAACATCTATGCTTAAGTAAGTCACTTAGAACACATTAAGATAAAATCAGCCTGCCTTGCAGATTAGGAGAGTACTGCATCTTCACGGAGTGGTATTATACAAAGTAGGGATACTCTCCTCTCAATTGACCAACAGCTTGTCTCCCAATTCTAATTCACGGGATCTCCGATCACATAGAGTGGGTTACCACTGTGGACAACTCATATTGTGGGTCTCATACCCATCTCCTTCGATGCATAATCTATCACGTTTCGTGATAGACCCTTTGTGAAGGGATCTGCCAAATTCTTAGATGTGTGGATGTAATCCAACGCAATAACTCCGGAGTTTCTCATTTTTCTGACAGATTTTAATCTCCTCTTCACATGCCTTGATGACTTCATGTTATCCTTAGAACTGTTTACTTTGATGATCACAGTTTGATTATCACAGTTCATAGGAATTGCGGGTATTGGTTTTTCAACCACAGGCAAGTCCATCAAGAGCTCACGAAGCCAGTCTGCTTCAACAGTGGCTGTGTCTAATGCTGTGAGTTCTGCTTCCATAGTTGACCTCGTTAAGATGGTCTGCTTGCAAGACTTCCAAGAAACAGCGCCACCACCAAGTGTAAACACATAACCACTCGTGGCCTTTGTCTCATCAGCATCAGAAATCCAATTTGAGTCACTATACCCTTCAAGTACCCTTGGGTACCCAGAGTAGTGAATTCCATAGCTCGCAGTGCCTTTCAAATAGCGCAAAACCCTTTCAAGGGCGTGCCAATGAACATCTCCAGGATTTGACACAAATCGACTCAACTTGCTTACAGCAAAGGAGATATCAGGCCTCGTGGCGCTGGCTAAATACATAAGCGAGCCAATAATCTGAGAGTATCTCAGCTGATCCTTAGCATCCTTAGGATCTCCCTGATTCTTTCGAACCAACGTGCTAGGATCATATGGTGTAGGAGAAGATTTGCAGTCGCTATACCCAAAATGACTCAAGATCTTTTCCACATAGTGAGATTGAAGCAGTGTTATCCCACCATCATCATCTTTCAGTAGCTTGATGTTCAAGATCACATCAGCCACTCCTAGATCTTTCATCTCAAAGCAATGAGATAGAAAGTTTTTGACCTCCTTGATGACTTCAAGATTGGTCCCAAATATCAGGATATCATCAACATACAGACATAGGATGACTCCCTCGCCCCCACCATGGCGATAGTACACACATTTATCAGCCTCATTTACAACAAAGCCTACAGCAGTTAAAGTTCTCTCAAACTTTTCATGCCACTGCTTAGGTGCTTGCTTAAGACCATACAAAGACTTCAGCAACTTGCACACCTTTCCTTCTTGACCATCTACCACAAATCCATCCGGCTGATCCATATAGATTTCCTCATCTAACTCTCCATTTAGGAAAGCCGTCTTAACGTCCATTTGATGAACAAGAAGACCATGTGAGGTAGCCAAGGAAAGTAGTACTCGAATGGTGGTCAAT
This sequence comes from Dactylis glomerata, assembly GCA_007115705.1. Taxonomy (NCBI): domain Eukaryota; kingdom Viridiplantae; phylum Streptophyta; class Magnoliopsida; order Poales; family Poaceae; genus Dactylis; species Dactylis glomerata. The sequence continues at coordinate 1,587,923 of QXEO01000906.1, read as the reverse complement.
CTGGCCACAGGTGAGTAAGTATCGAAGAAGTCTTCGCCTTCTTTCTGGGTATAACCCTTAGCAACAAGGCGTGCCTTGTACTTTTCAATGGTACCATCAGGTCTAAGCTTCTTCTTGAACACCCATTTACACCCTACAGGTTTACACCCGTAAGGACGATCGACAATCTCCCAAGTTCCATTAGCCAAGATGGAATCCATCTCACTGCGGACAGCTTCCTTCCAGTAGTCAGCATATGAAGATGCATAGGCCTCTGAAATGGAACTAGGAGTGTCATCCATAAGATACACGATAAAATCATTACCAAAGGACTTTGCAGTCCTCTGTCTTTTGCTCCTTTTAGGAGTTTCATCGTCATTCTCCATAGGATTTTCAAAGTGTTCTATCAGAATGGTGGGTTCAGGAATTTTAACTAATTCCCGTCTAGATGAACTAGGCATCTCCTGATTCGATGAGTTAGGCATATCTTTCATAGGAAAGATATCCTCAAAGAAAGTCGCATCATTCGACTCCATGATCGTACCAACAAGCATATCAGGTACCTCAGATTTTACTATCAAGAATCTGTACCCAATGCTATGGAAAGCATAACCTAGGAAAACACAATCAACAGTCTTTGGTCCAAGCTTGCGCTTCTTGGGAATTGGCACATTGACTTTGGCCAAACAACCCCAAGTCCGTAAGTAAGAGAGTTTTAACCTTTTCTTCTCCCATTCCTCGAATGGAGTAATTTCTTTGTTCTTTGTGGGAACTCGGTTTAGGACATGACAAGCTGTCAATATAGCTTCCCCCCACCATGCCTGAGAAAGACCCGACATATCTAACATGGCGTTCACCAAATTAGTTAGAGTGCGGTTCTTTCTTTCGGCCACCCCATTTGACTGAGGTGAGTAGGGAAGCGTCCTCTCATGGATTATACCATGTTCCGCACAAAAAGAATCAAACTCGTTGGAAAAATACTCTCCACCACGATCGGACCTAAGATGTTTGATCTTTCGATCAAGTTAGTTTTCTGCTTCAGCTTTATAGATTTTAAAGAAGTTCAGAGCCTCATCTTTCGATTTTAGAAGATACACATAGCAGTATCTAGTGGAGTCATCAATCAGAGTCATGAAGTATCTCTTTCCACCTTTTGTCAAAACACCATTCATCTCACAAAGATCTGAATGTATAAGCTCTAGCGGTGCCAAATCTCTCGCCTCAGCAGTCGTATGAGACTTGCGAGGTTGCTTAGCTTGCACACACACTTGGCACTTGGAGCCTTTCACAACAGGGAATTCAGGGATTAAATTCATTTTAGCTAGCCGCGTCATACAACCAAAATTAACATGACAAAGTCGTGAATGCCAAACATTTGATAAACTGTCGTTGCAAACATGGTTAACAACTTTATTACAAACGTCTGACAAGGATAGGCGGAACAAGCCCCCGCACTCATAGCCTTTACCAACAAAGTTTCCAAACTTCGACACTACAAATTTATTGGACTCAAAAACTATCTTGTAGCCATCCCGGCATAGAAGAGATCCGCTAACAAGATTTTTATTGATTGAGGGAACATGATGCACGTTCTTCAGCCGCACGGTCTTTCCCGAAGTGAACTTCAGATCGACCGTACCAACACCACGAACAGTAGCATGAGAGCCGTTTCCCATCAACACGGAGGAAGTCCCTGTGACCTGATAAGAGGAAAACATGGAAATATCAGAACAAACGTGTACATTAGCGCCGGTGTCAATCCACCAATTAGGAGACTGACAAACTGAAAGGATAGTAGGGAGTATACCATACCCAGAGTCCTTCATCTCAGCATCGCCAATGACAACATTTGCGGTCTTGCCGCTCTTCCCATGACGCTTGTCAAAGCGGTTTGGGCAACTAGGTGCCCAATGTCCAGGTTCGCCACATACATGGCATGCTCCTTTCCTCTTATCGGTCTTCTTCTTGAAGTTGGTAAACTGTGATGGTTTGTTCTTCCCATCAAACTTTCCTTTGCCATCAGATTTGTTCTTGTTCTTGAACTTGTGAGATTGGAAGTTTTTGTTCTGTACCACATTGGCACTAGAACCTCCCTCGGCACCTCGAGGACGTGTGTCTTTTGCTCTCGCCTTCTCTTCCACATCAAGAGACCCAATAAGATCAATGACAGAAAACTCCTGTCTCTTGTGCTTCAAAGAAGTAGCAAAATTCCTCCACGAGGGAGGAAGCTTGGCAATGATGCCTCCGGCAATAAACTTATCCGGTAACACACACGTGAACTGCTCGAGTTCTTTAGCAATGGACTGTATCTCATGAGCCTGCTCGACAATGCCGTGCTCATCAGTCATCTTGTAGTCAAAGAATTGCTCCATGACATACAACTCACTGCCTGCATCCGAGACCCCAAACTTGGCCTCGAGTGCATCCCACATGTCCTTGCCCGTAGTGAGGGACAGGTACGAGTCAACAATGTTCTCGCCAAGAACGCTGATAACAGCACCTCTCATGAGGTTGTCGGCTTCCTCAAAAGCTTTCTCCTCAATAGGAGTAAGCTCTCTCTGAGACTTGCCCTTAGATGCATCAAAGCATCTCATGGTTGTGAGCCATATGACGGTTCTTGCACGCCATCTCTTGTAGTTGACGCCCTCGAAAACTGGGGGCTTCAGAGACGCGGCATAGCCAACAGGGGAAAATTGCCTATGAAAAGCATAAGGTTTTTGGATTGTTGGAAAAATCAGCAATTTACCAAAGGATTTAATCCATGAAAACAGTGAACAAAATATGGCAGAAAGCATGGAAATCAGACAAACCATGTTTACAAGAAATCGATATAAACAGAACATGTCTAGCATATCTAAATCGATTGCTAGTCCGAGAGACTGAAACACACAAGCGAAGAGCAGGAAGACATACGGTGTTGGAGCCGGTGCGGAAGCAGAACCGCCGTTGGTGTTGTCGTCAGTGAGAGACATGTCGCCGAAGAGGTTGTCGATGTCGGGGAAGAAGTCCTCGTTGGGGAAGACGTCGTCCTCGTAGGCGTCCGTGATGAAGAACTCGCCAGTAGTCGCGCAGTGCGCTCCCCAAAAACCTTATCGCCTCTCTCCCGTACAAGATCGCAAGAGGCGGGGTTCCAGAGGCCTACTGTCCCGGTTCGCGGTGCACGCCGCAAGACGGGATGGAGAAGACCGAGAGGCAGCGCAAAGCTCTGGATGCAGTAGGCAGTGGTGGCTGTGTGCTGTGTTTTTGCAGAGAGGAGCGACCTCTCTTTTATAGCCACAGAGGGAGGCGAACAGGCAGCGTGGGAGGTGAAACGAACAGCCAGAAGATGAACCGAACAGTCTCGTATTCATTTTCCACTCAGGCAAATCGTTTCAGCTTCCACGTGGCCGTTCAGTTCCATAGTCCAGTCATGCGTGATAAAAAGAAAGGCTCGGCACCAAGGCACATCCCGCAAACCGCGCGCGCGCGCGTCGTGACGAGGCGGGCGGCGGTGGAGGAGGAGCGCGCGTGAGAGAGCCTTCTTCTCACACACTCTTACCACAAGGGGAAGAGCTCACCTTATATGTTGGTCCAACTCCTTCTAAACTAGCAAGGTGGGACTAAACATTTGTCCCACCTCTTTTCATGCATGAATGGGCCACATGGGCCTCTAGGATTTAGGAATTATTGGACTTAGCATTTATAGGCTGGGCCAAAAAGGCCAAAAATCCAACAGATATACCGATCGAACAGGAAAGGGTACGTATTTGTTGGTCCTCCGCTGAGTTGGATGAGCTAGCTAGCTAGCTAGCGGTCCATGTGCACCATGGACGGCGGCTTGACGTTGCCCCTCTCGACATTGAGGTGCCACCCGATGGCGGGGTCGAAGCCGCGGGCCTGGAGCTCCCTGTACTCCTGCCGGAGCGCGCGGCGCTCGCAGAGGAAGTGGACGAGGCAGTCGGAGCAGGGCTCCTCCGGGAGGTCGTACTGCTGGCGGAGCTTGGCGCGGTAGACGCAGGAGTAGACCCACTGGAACCCCGCGAGCGACGCCAGCAGCGCGTACTGCGCCCCGGCAGTCCCGAACGACGTCTCCCCCTTGTCAACGATCTCCGCCACCCTCCCGAACGTGATGCATGGGCACCAGCACGTCAGGCAACCTGCCAGGAAACAAGTCATGTATGTTTGTATCACATGCGTTCATGAATGGCGATGGGCACATCAGACAGAGATGGAGAGCTGAGAAGGAGGTGCGTACAGAGGCCGCAGTCGCCGTTGCAGCCCAAGAGACCGGAGGACCAGGCGCCGGCGGTGGGGGGATTCATCTCGACAGATCGATCCAAGTGCTTGGAATGAATGAGCTTGCTGCGGGGTTAAGGTGCTTTATATGCTACGCTGAGCAGGCTGGGCAAAGATCGGTCGGTATGAATGTCAGCATGTGTGTCATTGTCATCTGTCAAGTAGATGCAAATTTTCCGAACCGGACAGGGGAACCAACTCGGTAGTCAATAAGGAGAGAGCAGTGAGGGCCCGCCAGGGAAATAAATTGTATTTGTAAATATTAAAAAGATCCCAAAATAATCATTGCAATACTCCCTCGGTTTTTTATTATTTACCTCGCGTTCTGAGATTAGTCAAAGCCAAACTTTATAAAATTTGACTGGATATGTAAGAAAATATATCAATATTTACAATATAAAATCTATTATATTAGAACTGTTATATTGTATATTTTCATAGTATATTCTTTTAATATTATGAATGTTAATATTTTTTATATTCATGGTTAAACTTATTAAAGTTTGACTTTGACTAAAGTTAGAATGCAAGGTAAATAAAAATGTACGGAGTACTTCCTTGGTTTTAAAATAACTGGAGCTCTAGTTTTGTGCTAATTAAACTTCTCTAGGGTTGAGTCAATTTTATACTAGAAAAATTGACAATATTTACAACATCCGATCAATATAGTATGAAAATTCCACGTGTGATAAATATAATGAAACTAAACTGATGTTTAGAATTTGTATTCTTTTCTATAAATTTGGCTAAAATTGAAATACTTTCACTTAGGATAAAACTAGAATTTCAATTATTTTGAGATGAAGGAGATGTAGCACTAGTAGAAAAAGGGTCATCGGTCTAAGCCTTTAGTACCGGTTCCCGTATGAACCGGTACTAAAGGGTATATTAGTACCGGTTGATTTGCCCAGCCGGCCGAGCAAGATCAGTACCGGTTCGATAAGGGTCTTTTGTACCGGTTCATACTAGGAACCGGTACTAAAGGGTTTTAGTGGGCCAGAGCTGAACCTTTAGTACCGGTTTATGGCTCAAACCGGTGCTAAAAGGTAGTGACCTTTAGCACCGGTTCGTGGCACGAACCGGTGCAAAAGGGGTACCTTTAGCACCGGTTCGAGCCACGAACCGGTGCTAAAGGGTTGACACCCATTTTTTCCACTCATGCCTACCCCGCGCAGAAAAAATTTCTAAAAATTAAACGAAAATGATAAAAACTTCAAATTTCAAAATCCTTTGACATGCATGTACCTCACGCAACCAACTTTTATGGAAAATTTGAAATTTTGAATTTTGATATATTTTGAACAAAAAGGTTATTCTAAATTACATCCGATTTCAACGGGAAATATGAAAGCAGGAAGATTTTCGATTTTGTCAAAAAAATTAAAAATTTGTTTTTTTGAAATTTATTTTATTATTTCTTCTACTTTTTAGTTATTTTGAAGTTTTTATATTATTTTGGAATTTTTTAAGTTTTTAATTTTTTTGATTTTTTTTGAATATTTTGAATTTTAAAATTAATAATTAAATTATACACAAAGATTATTTGGAAACCATTGATGCTTATTAATAATTAATCATTGTTGCTTATTTTTAAAATTATTTGGAATTCAAAAAAGTAAAATCATATGTTATCAAAGTGTATGGGTTAATAGAATTCACAGCATAGTATTATCAAGAAGTCGCGAGCGCAGTCTTGGAAGCTAGTAGAGAAAGAATGGAGAAGTTAAGCGTGCTAAGGGTGGAGCAGTGTGAGGATGGGTGACCGATCGGGAAGTGGGACCACTAGTATATACTTTGACATGAGAATATGGGTGATTAGAGATTAGAGTGGAAACTGTCAAACAATTCAAATATCCAAAAATTGAGAAATTCTGAAAAATAAATTCAAATTTTTTCAATTTTTTTTCAAAATTTATACCAGAAATTCGTCCGGACCTTTGGTACCGGTTCGTGTTACAAACCGGTACCAAAGGTCCCTAGCCTGCACTCCCCTGGGAGCCAACGTGGAGGCCCCTTTAATACCGGTTTGTAATGAACCGGTACCAAAGAGGGGGGCCTTTTGTCTCGAATCTTTTGTACCGGTTTGTTTTCCGGTACAAATGGGCCTCTAGAACCGGTACTAAAGCCTCTTTTTCCACTAGTGTAGTGATGTGTGTGTGAAATTTAAAACTTAAAACTATTCATTTATAATCTCTCTAAAAATAACAAATATACGTACTAAGTTTCAAAATTTGTACTCTCTCCAACCCATATTACTCTTCGCTAATACGAATGTGAGGGAGTAACTTAATTTAAAAAATCGGAACTCACAATGGGAAATAGATTGGCAGATGATGGGAATCGCGGTGGGTGCCACAAGACGATTATTCTCGGTCCAGCTGCACAAGTGTATCATCAAATCGATCGATCCGTCCATCGCGGTTGATTGCTACTAGCCAACAAGTCAAGCAACGCTCCGTTGAACCGAACAACCAGTCCCCTACATTCCTCTCTGCTTGCTACACTACTCGGTCCACTAGCCAAGCCAACTTGGGTCCATGCACTTAGATTCCTGGGTACATGCATACGTGATGTCGAAACCTCCATCGCGACCTGCACAATGACTTGAGAAAGTGGAGGGTTATACATGTTCATACTAATACATTTATAGCAAATAAAACTGATAGTTGAGTAGAATATCCCCTCCATCTAGTCACCAGCCAGCGCAGCTAGCCCGTCAAAGTGACGCTGATCATGGGCTCATGGCATCGTCTTGTCCTGGCGCATATGCTCCCCAGCGTCGTTCTACTTCTTGAAGGCGTCGCATAGGAACCACAACGATCTCGTGCGTCGCCCTATCGTGTGGCTGCATGTTCTTCCTCTCCGGCGCCCGTATCGCCATCTCCTCCTATCAAGTTGGCACACTCCATTGTGTTTGTAAATATATATATGAATCCCTAATTGCTATTGTTATTTTGATCTAGCCTTCATAGGGTATATAAAGGGGTACAAGACATAGACGACAAGAAGCCTCATAACTTGTACACAAGAAGGTAGAGTCGTAGCCTAAGTCATATACGTATTAGGTATTCCAACATTTCCCTCTTAGAAAGAGTGAAGCGACGATTGCTGTTGGATTCGTAGTCTTGCTTGCTGTCGTCGTCTTCTTCTCCTTGTTATTATCAATTGCGTCTTTGATGGACATGATCATGGCTGACTTCTAGGGGTGGTAACAGTAACCCCTTCTATTGTATCTCTTCCCTTCCGCAGTCACAGCGGGAGTGCTGTGGACGCAAGTTATGACGCAGATGTTTTTGACTAAAATTCTTGAGTTCTTGTAGATGGTGTTCTTGGTGTAGATGTCGAGATAGCCGGTCGTGGTGTAGCCATGGTCACGGCTGTCATGATCGTTGTAGCCATATAGCCAGAGGCACATTTTTTTAATGTAATTTGGGTCGCATGGTTTTATGTTTTGTGCGGCGGCAATAGGGATCTACGGAGGCAACAACAACATGGATCTTGGGTTTTTGTGAAGTGGCGGCAGAGATCTATGACGACAGCGGGTTTTTATGCGGCGGCGGCAGGGATCTGCGGCATCGGCCTGTTTTTCTGTGGCGACGGCAGGGATCTGCGGCAGCGGCGGGTTTTCATGCGGCGGCGCCAGCGATCTACAGTGGCGGTGGCAAGTATCTGCGGTGGTGGACGTTTTTTTGTTAGCGGTGACAGATTACCACGTGGATGTAGATGCGATGACTTGTTCAGCTCAATATAGTTCCGGCTTGATAAAGTGCAGATTTGTGGCGTCACTAGTAGAAAAACCCTTATAGCAGTAATTATAGTAGTGGCGCGCCACATATTTCGGACGCCACCACTAGCAAGCAAAATGCTACTGGCCTCCAAAATAAATGGAATGCTACTATTATAACCTAATGGTGGCGTTCGGACACCACCCCTAAATGAGAACAGGAATCCAAAACCAGCTCAAATTTGGTGGTGGCATTCCATGTACCCTGAATGCCATCGCCATCGTGCATGCGCCGCTGACTCTCCCTCCACCGCCATCGTGCGTGCGCCGCTGCATCGGCCACCCCTCCCCTTCCTTTATGTGTCGCTGCATGGCCCACCTCATCGCCGCCTCGCCCGCGTCGATCTCTTCGACGCGCGTCTCTCCCGCTTCAACCCCTTACATGCACAAATATAAATCCTGTGCATCCTACTTGGCTCAGTAGAGCCATCAACGTTGGGTTACTTGTTGATGTCTACGCACTTCTACTCTTGTAGACACTTGTTGGGCCTCCAAGTGCAGAGGTTTGTAGAACAGCAGCAAGTTTCCCTTAAGTGGATCACCCAAGGTTTATCGAACTCAGGGAGGTTAGAGGTCAAAGCTATCCCTCTCAAGCAACCCTGCAATTACGATACAGAAAGTCTCTTGTGTCCCCAACACACCCAATACACTTGTCAGATGTATAGGTGCACTAGTTCGGCGAAGAGATAGTGAAATACAAGTGGTAGTGATGATTATAAGTAGTAACTGCAATATGGAATAAAAATCGCTGCGAGCAAACAAGTAACAAAACAGCAAGTAAACGGTGTGCAATGCTTGGAAACAAGGCCTAGGGATCATACTTTCACTAGTGGACACACTCCCAACAATATAACATGATTGAACAAATAAACAACTTCTCTCCACTATGGTACTCTGAATTACTCTCCTATTGAATAACACTAATCATTGCGTAGTGGCTACAGAAGCACCCCTTAAAGTTCATCAAGTACTTGACAAACACCACTCATAGAGATATCCAAATCAAAGCACAACTCAAGATAGATATTATTGCAACTTAGACCAAGTACTAACACGGTGCACACACTGTCAACATTACACCATGAAAGGAGGAATAGATCACTTCAATACTATCATAGTAATAATTACTCTCATAATCCACAAGAGATCACAATCATAGCCTAAACCAAGTACCACCATGATGCACGCACTGTCACCGTTACACCATGGCAGGAGGAATAGATTACTTTAATAACATCACTAGAATACACATAATATCTGAATAATAACATCTACTTGTTCAACATGATACAAAGCTCACGATCACATGAAGATCACATCCTGGGAGAGAGAGGTGAACCACATAGCTACCGGTAGAGCCCTTAGCCCCGGGGATGAACTACTCCCTCCTCATCATAGGAGACAGCAAGGTTGATGGAGATGGCGGTGAGGTCGATGGAGACGGCGGAGACGGCGATGGAGACCGATGGAGATGGCTCCGGGGGCACTTCCCCGTCCCGGCAGGGTGCCGGAACAGAGACTTATGTCCCCCGAAATTCGTCGGTGGCGGCGGAGGAACTGCGGAACTCTTTCTGGAAAATTGCCGACTCCATTAGGGTTTTCCGTCCCGAGGCTTCTTATAGGCGAAGGGGCGATGTCAGAGGCGGCCCCAGGCCTCCTCACATTAGGGTGGCGCGGCCAGGGCCTGGGCCGCGCCAGCCCTGTGTGAGGGAGGCCTGTGGCCCCTCTCCTTCCTCTCTTCAGATGTCTGGATGCTCCCGGGAAAAATAAGACTTCAGGAACTTGTTTCGTCCAATTCCGAGAATATTTCCTGTGTATCACTCTGAAACACAAAAACAGCAGAAAACAGGAAACTGGCACTGTGGCATCTTGTTAATAGGTTAGTTCCGGAAAATGCATAAAAGTGCCACGAAGTGTAACGAAACATTGGGTAAATGGTGTAAAAACAAGCATGCAGCATCAAAAATTATAGATACGTTTGAGACGTATCACTTGTGTGTGTCCAATCTAATTATGAGGAATCAAATCATTTTGTCGTTCATTTTTTATTTGCAACATTTTATTATCATCTTTTGTTATGTTCTGTTGCAACAGACGATGATTAAAAAGTTGTGGCACAAATGTTTGATGTGATTTTAAGGATGGCATGTGCGAGCCATATGATATATATATAAAACTAAATCTTGTGCATTCTACTTGGCTCGCTCACTCACTCCCTGAAATTTGTTTGTACCTATTGTATGTATGAGACCTGTTTTTAATTTGTCCCTACTAGATAAACTAGAACTATGTGTCTTTCTAATCTCAAATTGTACTATTTTGTTGTAATGTAGAAAATAAACATTTGCAACAATTGTGGCTATCCTACATGTGGACATAAGAGAATCGTCCTAGATCTCCCGAAGAACCTCAAGACTACCACGGTAAGTTCTCACTGTACATGTTATAATTGTCCTGGCTCGACAAGGTGACAATAACATACTCTTCAATAAGTTGGATCACAACGACTACGTGAGTTCTGTGGGTGCTAAGGATGAGCGTGAACCAAGAATAGATATTGATGGTGAACTTGTTTAGTGGAGCTAGATAGTGATTATGAACTTATTCAGTAGAGCTAGATATTGATGGTTAACTTGTTCAGTAGAGCTAGATTACTAATGATGAACTTGTTGCATACTATCTTATTGCTGTTTTGTTATTTGATATTGCTGCTATGTGCGCTGATATTCAGTTAGTGTTATTCAATACTCCCTTCGTTCCTTGATATAAGGTGTATAGTTTTTTGTGAAAAATTCCATAATATAAGGTGTATGGCGGGATTATGGGATATTTTTATACAATTTAGGAGTCAATTTGATTAGGATAGATAAGATTCCGAGATTTCCCTATTTTTCCTCTATTCTCACATCGATCAGCTACCTTTATTAATGTCTAAAAGTATCGAATTTTGCCCTTTTAGCCTGTGCGTTAATATCCCTGCAAAAAAATTATACACCTTATATTAAGGAATGTAGGGAGTAATAAACAACAATTTTTTTAAAATTTCTAAAAATATACTTGTGGTGTGTGTAACTCAGAACACCACCATAGTATTGCACAGTGTTGGCATCCGCTCGGGACGCCACAAGTATCTATAACTAGTGTAAATTTTACTAATGGTGTTTCCGTGACACTCCACCAGTAAAGGTTAGCAGTGACACATTATTGGTGACGTGTCACTTGAAATGCCGCCAACCTTCTTTTTAAAATGCCACTAAATGAGTTTTTTTACTAGTAGTATATTGTTCTTGGTGTCGAGGCCACGCACCCGGTCTCCCACGCTGCGAGTAGGGCGATATAGACGGTGTGGCTTCGTGTCATTGTTGTAGCAGGTGCGACCTCCGGTGATAGATGCCGGAGTGCCCCTAATCGTGGCGGCGCGTACATGCGAGATCTTGTCGGTACAACATACAGATGCAACACGACGCATACATCCGTATGCACTTAAAAAATTCTCTGCATGTCTCGTCCTGCATACCTTTGCTAGCTTGACGTGATGGAGCTAGCTTGGAGCCAGACTCCGCACGCGTGCGTCGCTGGTGATGCATTGCCAGGTGATTCCTCCGCGTGTGCGCCGCTGCTGCTTCAGTTCGTGCCGATCGTACCGGCCGTCCCTTTGCGAGGCGCGGCGGGAGTGACGATGTAGATTCCACACGTCACCACACCTGTGATCATAGCCTGCTGGGTTTTCTGATCTTGCCTTGGATTTTCGCCGGAGAAGTTTGAGGGTATTCATAAAATTTAGCGATTTTATTAGGTGGCTAAACCGGATCTAATCTCGGAATTCGAAATTCGATCTAAGATCTAACCTAAAGATCCAATCCAATGTTTAATCGAGACCGAGTGTCGCGCCTCCGAGGAAAGGAGATTAATCTCCTCGGGGGCGGCATGATGCAAAAGTGGTGGAGGTAACTAGGATCGACATCGTGAGACTAACCGCTCATATACCATGTAAAAATATATGAATCCCTAATTTCTATTGTTATATTCACTTGGCCCTCATGGGTATATAAAAGGGTGCCAGAATTAGAGGACAAGAAGCCTCATAACTTGTACATAACAAGGTAGAGTTCTATCCTAAGTCATAAACACATTAAGTATTCTAATAGTGTTCGCTTCTCCAGTGTCCGACTCAGCCGCTAGGAGAAACAGCCGCCGTCGCCTCTACCTCCTACTCCACCATAGATTGGTTCCCCCTCCTCCGGCCGGCCTCGCCGGCGTAACGAGGAGTGGGGAACCTAGTCTATGTGTGGAGGTTTTAGTAAAAGTAGTATTTTCTAGTAGATTAAGTTAGGATTTGGAAGCCATCTTCTGTTGATCTCCATATCAATGGAGATGGCATCGTCTACAATAATTGATCTTCGGTTCTTCCTTCGACGACGAGATCTTCGTCCCGGCGTTAATGGCAGTATTGAAAGATTACAGTTCTCTAGGTATGGTTCTTTGGATCTTGCTTTGCCAGACCGATCTTGGATCTTTTCTTATGGTCGCCGCGAGGAGTATTATCCTCGCAATAATTTTCCCGGCTGCTACGTCCTCGACAATAGTGATTCGTACTCTCGACTCCCTAGCGACGTCGACCATGTTGTTCGGTTATTTTGCCCTGACATACTGGTGTTGGTACTCTTGCCGATGTTGATTGACTACTTTAATGGCTGCGCGCGTGCACGTAGCCTTGGCATTGCGGCTCAAATTAAAATTATGAGAGAACCTTTGTTGGTATTTACAGGTTTATGGTTCGGTTCTATTCGGCTGCCTTCTGAAAAATACAAGATTATGTCATGGAAGAAGAAAGAGTTTGAAGACCTTGAAGATTTAGTCGTTTCTTTTAGACTTTATTTTGTAATTGCTGGGAACAGCTTATGTATCTCTACCATGTACTATTTGCTCTTATAAATATATATGGTATTGATTGTCAAATAAAAATAGTGTTTGCTTCTCCAGTGTCCGACAAGTTTGTCCACCTGATTCCCATGCTTCATCCTTCTCCTATCTGTCAGGTCTATCCCTCTTGATTTGGTCTTCCCTTCTTTGGGGCTCCCCCCCCCCCCAAAAGAATGAGTAAACGTCATCGACAAGACCGGCGACCATATTTTCATGCCCGACTGGCTTGATGCGGAGGGGGTGACTTCTTGCAACCTGGAGTTCTTCGTGCCTGGTGTGTGTTGCATGTGTGGTTTTTCTCTATGATGCATGGTTAACATGTTCTTGACCCCTGTCCTCCGCTCTTCTTGACCCCTGGTAGTGGGTCTCCCTTCTCCTGGGCTTCCTCCCCCCTAGAGGGCGAGTGAAGGACGCTTGCGGGGACAACATCCAAGGTCTCGTTTCTCCTTATTCTCTTTCTGTGGTCCTCGGTCCTTCCGGGCTTCCTTCCTCTGAAGGTCGAGTGGAGTTCTATGGCAAGTGCGGCAACCAAGTAGCCAAATCTGGATGGTTTGATGAAGACTGAAGATGTCGATCTACTTTTGTGTCAGTGAACTTTCGACAAGCTTGGATCCATGGTGGTGTAACTCTATGCTCCTGTAGGTTTGAATTATTGCTGCTTGGTTCTTGGTCACTTTGTAGTCCCATGTGCTAGATATCAGTAGCTTCTATGTGTCTCTTGTCCCATGTAAATCCTCTTGTAGTTCTTTCATATACTATAACCGAATATGGCTATGTCAGGCTCTTTCGAGTGGACTGAAAAAAGCGGTGGGGAATTCCGCCACCTCCCCCCACCTCCCCACACACACACACACTCAAAAGTAGAATTAACGTTGCAGACCGAATTGTAACTTTTGTGAACTTCAATTGAGACATCTGTATAGCCTTGAAGGTGCTACTTTAGCCCCAACAATTGATCAATAGGATTTTCCGCGGCCTTTGATTACAACCTCATTTAAATTCAACACGGTTATCGATACAAATTATATTTATATATTAGAATGTAATGAACATGGCATCTACGACAAATTTTTTCAGGTTTTCCACCATAAGAGCGAGGCATGGACGCAGTCAGTTGGACATAATGATTATATTCAAAAGGAATTTCCATATATATAAATGCATAACAAAACGTACTAGGATTAAAGCCTCTACTGACATGTGTCTGATTATGGAGATGCATTCCAAAACTTCATTTTTTTGGAGTGTTTCTAGGTTATTATCTTCAAACTACCAATTATTGAATGTCGTCAATTTCTACGGCTACACATGCACATCATCAATTTTTCTACTCCCTCCATCCGAAAATGTAAGGCGCCTAAGCTTTAGTCAAAAATCAACATCTTCTAAGTTTGACCAAGTTTATATGAAAAAAATATTAATATCTACAATATCAAATGGACATTTTGAGAAACTATACTTTATGGTGAATCTATTGATATTTATTTGGTATTGTGAATATTTATATTTTTACGTATAAATTTGGTCAAACCTAAAATATGTTGACTTTTGACTAAAGCTTAGGCGCCTTACATTTTCGGATGGAGGGAGTATGTTCACCAGTGTCATGGCTAGAAAAAACTTGAGATTTAGTGGTGCTACTTGAGTACCAAGACTAGAGCTCTAGTGTGAAGACCCTTGGTACCTTCGTCGGCAATACATGGCAATAACAGTGCTCTGGCATTATTGCCTTGCTGAAGGCAATAAATGTATTTTGGTCATTCCTACCCTCCAGGGTAGAAAACGCATGGTTTGTCTTTAACACAATGACGACAATGTGTGTGTGGTGTTTCCCTTCCTTAAGACGTTATTTTTGGAGAATATGTTCACGACTGTGTTTCGCTAGGGCAGCGATTGATGCCAATGTTGCTTGATGTGTGCCTTGGATATTATTTTTAATAATTTGACTGCTCGTGTGCATCCTCGACCATGCCAAATTATTCTTCACATTAAGTTCCTGTAGAGGCGAGGTATAATATGATAGTGACTAACTACATAGCAACGCAGCTGGACGTGAAGACTAAAGACGACCCAAGAGGAATACAAGACACTAGTCCGAGTCTTGGGAAATGATTGTCATCAACATTCTGAACGAGATATAAGCGGGTGAGCTGAAACGTGGTAGGTGTCTCGACACGGCAAATGAATTTCAATCTCAAGCTCTCCTATTGTTGTAACAAATAGGAGAGAGAGACAAAAGTTTGGGAAGAGGGTAGATGCTTCTACAATCTCACAACAATTCACGATATCCAGTTTATCTTGACCAAATTGTTGATTGAGTTGGCATTCATATGCATGGGAAATGGCTCAAGCCATAACAGAGTTAATCAAGGACAACATGTCAAGCTTCCAACACTCAATTCCAATGTTGACGGTATCATGACAGAGATTAGTCAAGTGCTCTAAACATTGGGAGAACTGCAAATTGATAATTTTTAGGGTAGTAAGGACTGCAAATCGACCTCTATCGAGGAGACTTGATGGACAATTTGGGCACCGTAGTGAAAATCAGGGCTGGAGGAAGGAAAATCATGTCCCACCTCCGACAAGAGGTACATGAGATCCTAAGAGTTCTTATTTTTTAGCTAAAATATACAATGATTGTTTCTATAGTGTATTAAGCATTTGAAGTATTGTGTCGGGGCGGACTTTTCGTGGTTTCACGGTGCTCATCTATGACTATGACAATCACTCTACGAGGAATATTTTGGCTTTTTGTGAACTCCTAGCAACCTTTGGATTTCATGTGCATCATTTCAATTAGGAAGTACATCCCTCAAGAGGTTGGATCCTTACAAACATTTTTATCTAGAATTAAGGTGGCATATTTGTTTGCAAACATGATTCAACAGGAATCAGCATGCCTCGGTTATACGCAAGATGTCTCACATCTATCAATCTACCACTGTTGAAGTGTATGTTGAAACATTTTTGGTGTTGATGGACCAATTTTCAGCAGATGGGCATCATCAAGCTCCTTTGTACTATATCATAAGGTTTATGGATGGACTAAAGGGATCAGTAAGTTTGTTTGTGGCAATTGAAATGTCTAAATACGTTGACGAGAGGCTTATCAATTTGACCTATTTCGTGAAGTGTTGGGGGATGAAATTAGTCCACTCAACTCATAGACCGTCAGTACAAGACCATACATTCATATTGCAGCTAACCTTCTAGCTGTCAAGCACATTGTCAATGAAAACTCAGTGTCTAGCAAATCCACACATGCTGACGATAAATGGGTGGCCCTAAAATTTTAGAAAGCCAAGAACTGTGGTATACATATGGTGAAGGGTAAAGGAACACAGATGTAAAGGCATAGTCAAATTTCATATTATACATTGGAATACTAGGATTGGACATGTGGGCATTGTTGGATCCCATGGGATTGGATTGGGATGAACCGTCGGTTTAAGTGCAATATAATGGACACAAGTGACCTTCTAGGGGCTTGTAGATCCTGCAATTTGTTGTTCCGATTGGAATTATACCATGGATTAAAATACTTGCAGAAATTTAGAATACATGGATCTGTTTTCTTGAAAACAAATTGGGACCTATAGGGGTTTGCCAACCAGACGCCGATGTGGCATTCAATTCCCTTGCTATCATGAGATGAACCCATTTCTATGAGGCCATACCATTTTGCACCATAATCGAAAAATCAAAATGAAAAATAGGCCAGGAATTACTACAACTAGGTGTGATGTATATATAGTATAATAGCAATCCATTTTCTTCACGTGTGATACCAGTAATAACTAAAGACTTTACATGGAGACAGGCCATACCTTACATATAATGAATGCTCTAGCAAGAAAAGGAAAAATACCATCTTCATATGAGATGTGGACTTTTGGATGAAATATTTGGTGCTTTTAGGTTCACCAAGCTAGATTTTAGAGCAGGATATCACTAAATTAGGGGCCCTAAGTGCCTGCAAGGGAGTCATACAATGATGCCAAACCTGAAGACCAAATGAGCCCCAAGAGGAAACAAGACCGTAAGCTTGACTATTTAGCAAGGATTTGGATCATCACGTTCAACCAGATATAAGCAGCTGGTTGGTACCATGGTTGTTGTATGAGACAATAGAGAAACTTAAGTGCGGGAGAAGGTCAACGCTTCTTTGATCTCGCAGATATTTGCGAAAACCAGGTGCTTTTGATCAAATTTATTGATTGATCCGTTTCTAGTTCCAAATCCACGCATGGTGTCTAACATAATTGTTATCTTTTTAATATTAATATATTTCACAATATTATGTTTGGGGAGTCACCATCTTGAACTAAGCATGCCCGGCTTTGACTGAGAATATGCATCAAAACTGTTAGGAATAAATTACAACCGCTCTAGGCGGTTACTAGTATGCCCAAAGCACCCTTTCTGTACAGACATGTCTCTTGTGTATAGACACCTCTTCTCTCTCTCTCTCAGCAGTTGCATCTCTTATAAACAGTCATGTCTCTTGTAACAGGCACCTCTTCGGAGGCACCCCAAAATCCTTGTATAAATAGGGCTTTGCCCACAAGCAATAAACACAAGTTTTCACTCTCAATCATTTGAGTTCTAACACGTTATCAGCACGCTCTAGCGAGAGAGCAATAGCCAAACTCCGGCGATCGCCGGAATAAGAAGGAGAGTTTATTAGGTTCTGTAATTTATTTCAGTTAGAGTACTAAGTATTCCTGAAAATATATGTGATGTAAAATATTTCCATGTGTGCACATGTCGAAATTAATTACGTCCATCATTTTGCAATTGAGATTTTAATTTCTTGCAAATAAAGCAATCAATTCATCTTAATTGAGCTATTTTTGGTTCAATACCAGCAAGAATTGGTATGCAAAACTAAATATCAATTCACCATCAATTAAGTCCAAAAATGCCTTAAAAGACACAAAATTGACTTAATTCGAAGTGAATTGATACGCAAAATCATTTTTAAAAAAAGTGACTACTTCAAATTTATATATGGGATCACAAGGTAATGTGGCATCTACTGCATAATGTGCAGATTATCCACAATATTGTGAGGTCTACATTTTGTCAAAATTGACACAATGACTACCTTCAATGTGCTCTCCCATATATTTAAATCAAATCATAACATAAGGTACTAAGAAAAAAGCATCTACTGACTTAGGTCAGATTATGCTTCTTAGTACTGAGAGATGTACTCCATAAATATGGTGATTATCTACAATGTGTTATGATAGATGATTTGAGGCCTACACTAAAACCCAAGTGTTCACTTGAGTTTACAAGATTTTGCAATTTTTATTACAACATAACCAAGATGACTTTAATTTACATACATGTAAATTAATCAAATCTCTGGTTCTTGTTCATGTAGGATAACATGGCCGCTAAAGATTTTGAAGAGCTTGCGCTCGACGGACATAACTACCCTACATGGACAATGGATGTTAAGATTAGTCTTTCATCCCGTGGCATTGCAGGTGCACTCATACCACCTGAGAATCCTCCTCAGGAGGGAGATGCACAAGTAACTGAACAACAAAAATATACTGCCTTAGCCCTTATAAGGCAACATATTCACCCAGATTTGAAATCTGAATATTTGAAGGAGGAATCTCCAAGCAATATGTGGCAATCACTTAAAACAAGATATGAACAGCAAAAGGCCGTCATACTACCTGAAGCTAGTCATGAATGGACCCATTTAAGACTCCAGGATTTCAAATCCATTGGAGCTTATAACCATGAAGTCCATAAGATTTGTTCTAAATTGCGGTTTTGTGAGAAGGAACCTTCAGAACTGGAGAAGATAGAAAAGACTCTATCAACTATGCTCCCTGCTGACAGGATCCTACAGCAACAATATCGTGCCAGGAATTACCAAGTTTATTCTGAACTTATACATGTACTCCTCCAGGCTGAGAAACATGATGAACTTCTTTTAAAGAATAGTCATCAACGCCCGGTTGGGGCTGCCCCTCTCCCCGAAGTACATGCAAATTTTCAGAAAAACAATAAGTTCAATGGCTCATTTAAAGGCCAAACCAAGAACTTCAAAGGTAAATTCAACCGCAACCGCAACAAGAAGAACAAGCCACACAATTCAGATAAGGGGAAGGGCAAAGCAAAGAACAAGTTCGATAAGACAATTCTTTGCCAGAAATGTGGATGCTACAAGCATGTCACCAAGAAATGCCGCACCCCAAGACATCTGGTAAACCTCTACCTGCAATCCATGGGACGTAACTGAAGGAAATATGCCCTAGAGGCAATAATAATATTGTTATTATCATATTTCTTGTTCATGATAATGTTTATACTCCATGCTATAATTGTATTAAGCGGAAACATTAATACTTGTGTGGTTTATGAACAACACCGTGTCCCTAGTACGCCTCTACTAGACTAGCTCATTGATTAATGATGGTTAAGGTTTCCTAACCATAGACATGAGTTGTCGATTAATAATGAGGTCATGTCATTAGGAGAATGATGTGATGGACAGACCCAAATAAAGCAGAGCAATTAGATCGTGTCATCGTGTTCATCTTTGCGAAGCTTTTCCTATGTCAAGTATTGTATTCCTTAGACCATGAGATAATACAACTCCCTAGTATCGGAAGAAAGCTTTGAAGTCATCAAACGTCATCCTATGTGAGGATGATAATAAAGGTGTCTCTCAGGTGATCGGAAAGTACTTGTTGGGTTGTATGTATCGAGATGGAATTTGTCCCTCCCAAGTCGGAGAGATATACTTCGGGCCCACTCGGTAATCGATATCAACACCGCTTGCAAGCATGTGGTTAAGGAGTTGATCACGAAGTGATATCGGATTACGGAACGAGTAAAGTACTTGCTGTGAACGAGATTGAACTAGGTATGGTGATACCGACGATCAAATCTCGGGCGAGTAAAATATCGTGTGACGAAGGGAATACATATACGGGATTAATTGAATCCTGACATCGTGGTTCATCCGATATGATCATTGATGAATATGTGGGAGTCAATATGGGTTTCCAGATCCCGCTATTGATTATTGATAGAAGATCATGTCTGCATATTCTCGAACCCGTAGGGTCACACACTTAACGTGCATCGATGCTAGGATAGAATGGATAATTGGTTTATGAGTTTTAGTTCGGAGTCTCGGATGAGATCCAGGACATCACGAGAGGTTCCGGAATGGTCCGGAGAATAAGATTCATATAAAGGAAAGCAGTTTTTGGATTCCGGAATCGTTTCGGAGTTTATCGGTATTGTACCGGAAGGTTCTAGAAGGTTCCGGAGTGGGACCAACGTGGGCCCACTTGACGGAGGCCTGCGTGGGCCTAAGGGGAAGTGCCCTGGCCGCCTTGGGCCAGGCGCACAAGGCCCCTAAGGCCCAGCCGGCCAGCCCAAGGGGAAACCCTAAGGGAGTCTTCAAAGAAGGAAGGGGGGAAACTTGCCCCCCACTCTTCCTACTCCAAGTCGGCGCCCTAGGGTTTGGGGAGAGACCAAGCTGGCCGGCCACCCCTCTATATATAGGGGGCAAGGGCGCAGCCCTCTCTACACCCTAACCCAAACCCTAGCCGCCAACTTCTGCCCTCCACCTCTCTCTCGCGCGACTGTGCGTAGGCGAAGCCCTGCCGCAGAAACTCTCCACCATAAGCACCACGCCGTCGTGCTGCTGATCCAATCTATCTCTCCACCATACTTGCTGGACCAAGGAAGGAGGAGACGTCGCTGCACCGCACGTGTGCAACTCTCGGAGGCGCCGCCACTTGCGGCGTAGGATCGGATCGGATCGCGAGGAGGAGACGGCGAGTACGACTACGTCAACCACGTTCTATTGAACGTTTCCGCTGTGCGAATCTTCAAGGGTATGAAGATCTCATCTACCTCTCTCGTTGATTACATCTCCTAGATTAGATCTTGGCTTTCTTGTTTGCATCCGTAGGAAAATCTTTGATTTACTATGCTGCGAAACCCTTCAGTGGTATCAGAGCCAGGTCTATGCGTAGATGTGTTTCACGAGTAGAACGCAACATGTTTGTTGCGGGCGTTGATGTTTTCTGTTGCAAACTTCTTGTTGTGTATTTCTTATGGCGCGGTATAGTGAGATTGAAGCGGTCCAGGCCAACTTTACGCGACCGCGTTCGCGAGACCGGCTCCGCACTTGACGTGTGGCTTGTTCCACACATGCGGCTGGTGGATGCCAGTTTCTCTCACTATAGTAGTCATGGGACTTACATCGGATGTTAGCAACCATAATATCACCGTTGTGGCTTTCCGTAGGTAAGAATCGTTCTTAACTTGCTACTCCCATAAGCCACGTAAAACATGCAACAACAAAGTAGATGCGTCTAACTTGTTTTTGCAGGGAGTGTTTTGTGATATGGTATGGCCCAAGACATGATGTGTATGAATTGAGATGTATGCAATGATCATGTTTTGTAATCTTTCACGACTTGCATGTCGATGAGTTCACAACCGGCAGGAGCCACATGGTTGTCTTTATAATTGTGTATGACCTGCGTGTCAACTTCTTATACACCATGTAATAGCTTTACTTTATCGCTAAGTAGTTAGCAATAGTTGTAGTTGCTATTCGTGGTGGAGGCAATCATGGTGGAGTGATGGAGATCATGTCGGCGCGCACAAGATGGAGATCATGGCGCGGAGATTGGCTATACCATGTCACATAAAATTATATGCATGTGATGTTTATCTTTTTATGTATCTTATTATGCTTAGATCGCGACGGTAGCATTATAAGATGATTCCTCACTTAAAAGATCAAGATAAAATTGTGTTCTCCCCTCGTATGCGCCGTTGCGAAAGTTTGTCGTGTTCAAGCATCTCGTGATGATCGGGTGCTATAAACTCTACGTTCACATACAACGGGTGCAAGCCAGTATTTGCACATGCGGAGATACTTGGGTTTGACTTGACGAGCCTAGCATGTACAGACATGGCCTCGGAACACACGGACCGAAAGGTCAAGCATGAGTCATATGGATGATATGATCAACATGTTGATGTTCACCATTAAAGCTACATCATTCACGTGATGATCGGTCTCGGTGTAGTGAATTTGGATCATGCTTCACTAAACAACTTTGAGGAATGTTGAATTTAGTGGGAGTTCATTAGTAATTTGATTAACTTGAACTAATTATCTTGAACTAAATCTTGTTGTATTTGCATAAGTCGTTGTAGTCTTTGGCACCGTTTCCCACCGACACTTAGCTTAATTGAGTTAAAAGAACTATAGAATTCTGGATAATCACTTTTCGGTCTAGTGCCGTTTAGTTAGAATATCAAGACTAAAGATTAAGTCCTATTGCAAACTTTAGCAAACCTTGCTTGCTCCATACGATTTAATAAATTGTATTAATCTAAGAGCAACGATTCAAGTTTAGTATCTAAAGATCATATGTTTGCCATCATGATAAATTGATCTTCAAAATTGTTTGAGAATCAAAGTGATCATTGAGCTGAAAGAATTGTTTCAGAAACAAATGATAAGTAAAAGATATTTGATATCTAAGACTTTGATTGTTTGCAAAATGATGAAGTATAATTTAGTAAAAGAACATATGCTCATATTGTATGACTATATGCGAAGATTGAAGATGCTAGGTGTCCCGATCACCAAAAAGTTTGGGAACTAATATTATACTTGCATTCATCCTTATAAGCTATAGTAGTTTCATCATGAAAGATGTCATGATAGGACGAATGAAAAGGTATCGGCTAAATTGTTTTGCTATACCAAAAGAATACTAAAGAATGGAATCTGGAAGAATACCAATCATATGATGATGGCGATCCACTTCAAAGTGCAAAATCCAAGGCTATTAGTATTTGACTAAAAATCCTTTGGACTATGTGTCAAATGATTGACGCCACTATTGATATCGATAGATTCTTCTAAAAGGAGAGGAAATGCTAAATAGGATCTGCAAAATTATTTGGTAGAAAAAGGAAAAGACTGGAATTGTCCAGCTCAGGTATATAAATGATATACATGTTATAGATGAATTCTTTTGCTCGTTAACAATGTAATTCTTGGGTATTCAATATTGATTTGTTGGTATGAAATGTCATACAAAGCAACACAATACAAGAAGTACAATGGCCTAAGTAACTAGTAAAAGAATATGGTAATGATGCATGTCGAGATACAAATAAAAGTGTTATTGTGCTTCTCGTCGACATCAAACCTAGCCTTCAAGATATTTCATGAACTTAATAATTGTTATTTTGTTCTGGTATTATGAGAGCAATGGTTGTTCAAATTATTACCGTCTTCCATAATCGATGGATAGATTATTATTATCTTGTTGGTGAAATAGACATTTATAACACTGATGCTAAAGGTCGCAAGACAAAATGAATTTCACTTATATATGACACCGCCGTTTAAGTCATATTGGAAACAAAACATGAAAGAAATTCTATATTGATAGATTTTCGAGTCATTTGATTTTGAATTGATTGACGCTTGTGAGACTTTTCCTAAAGATGATTAAACTCCGTTCATAGGCCATGGACAGAACAAGTGACTAACTAAAAGGAGATTATACATGTTGATGTATATAGTCCATGGTGTGAAGTCGATCATGGTGTATTTTCTATTTCATCAATGACTCGAATAGATGTATGGTATATCTACTTGATGAGATAGAAGTATGAAACAATTGAAATTGTTCAATTTATGAAGTGAAAATTGTTGTAACAAGAATATTCAAGTTGTATGATTAGATCATAAAGAAGAATATTTGAGTTACAAGTTTAGCAAACATCTAAGAGTTAGAGGAATTGTTTCACAAACTTGCATCGTGATAAACACCATAGGAGTATGGAGTTTTCGATGGATGTAATCAAACCTTGTTTGACATGGTTAGAGCAATGATTATATAAAACTACCAATATAATTTGTGGATTATGCTTTAGAGACTACCGCTTTTCACTGAATAGAGCACCATCATAATCCGCTGAAATGACACCGTACAAGTTATAGTTGTCTTTTCTTGAATTTTGGTATGCAAGGCATATGTGTAAAATGTTTACAACCAAAATCGGATTAGTAAGTCTTTGTAGGTTATCCCAAAGAATGTCGATGGGTATTCCTTCTATTATGAACCCAAACACATAGTGATTGTCACTAAAAGAAGTGAATTTCTTATGAAGGAGTTTTTCGCGAAAGGTTTAAGTGGGAGGAAGATAGAACTTGATGAGATTATTGAATCTGAGCAAGATGATCAGAGTAGCGCAGCACCAGAATATGTTCTGGAAGCGGCAACTGCATTCATAGCTCACGCGTCTACAATATGTTGTAGTTACGGCATCGAAGTTCCTATTTAACCAAGTTGGTCGTAATCAAATAGCAAGATTTGAGGATGAGCTATTATTAGATAATAGTAACCAACAATGTACAAAGAAGTGATGATGGGCCCTGACTTCGTCATATGAATTATTCTAGCAACAATTACATATAGAGATATGTTAGTTGAATAAACGAGACAACGTTCCTCTACCGGAATGCACACCAAGGACGTGTACCTGACACGACCCAATGGGTTTTGTTGATTCAAAGGTTGCTAGATATGTATGCAAACTTCTATGGTAGAAGTAAGCATAGCGAAGTTGGAATCTTCAATGATGAAAATATTAAAGTGTTAATTTCATCAAGATATTTGAAGATGCTTGTATTTACAAGAAAGTAAGTGGGAGCGCTAAGACATATTTCTAATGCCTTATGTAGATGACATATCGTTCACTGGAAATTATGTGTTTTTCTTGATATTTGTGAAGTTTTCACTAAAATTAGATTTCTAATGAAAGACTTAGGTAAAACCAGAATATTAAGCATCAATGTCTATGCAGATAGATTGAGGCACTAATATAGTTTTACCAGAGTACATAGATGAAATATTGAATTTGTTCAATATGGAAACAATAAGAACGGTTCTTGTTGCATGGAAGAGGTTGGAGCAAGAATCAATTGTTTTGACACTTGATGAGTGAAACCACAAGAATGATTTTATCAATCTTGTATACCATGATATGTAGATCTAGATGTGTCCAATGCTCTAAAGGTTATAGCATTCATATGATGATCGTTGGACAATAGTAAAGATATTCTTATGCACTTTCGAAGAAGTAAGAATATGTTCTGTATGCAGAAGTGACAAATGGTTCATTGCAATGAGTTACATTGGCTTTGTCACACATACAAGTAAAATTTTATCTCAATTTTAAACTATTTGTTTTGAGTTAGAAGGTGGCACAATAAGATGGAAGAAAGTTCCATGATGACTTGGATGAGTTCCAATGTTAATATTGTGGCGGACAGTGCAACGAGGGCTAAGTATATAATCGCTTTAGAAGCGGCATAAAAGATGCAAAGTAGATAGTGATAATCCAACTTATTTGTGGCACTGTCGTCCAGGTCATATTGGCGTAAAACGCATGAAGAAACTCCATTCTGATGGACTTTTGGAGTCTCTTGATTTTGAATCATTTGACACGTGCAAGCCATGCCTCATGGGCAAGATGATCAAAAACCCGTTCTCCGGAATAATGGAGCGAGCAACGGATTTATTGGAAATCATACATACCGATGTGTGCGGACCAATGAGTATTTTGACGCACGGTGGATATCGCTATTTTTCTAAGTGTGCTAGTACTATGTAGTTCTATTGTATGACAATAGTGACAACATAGTCTCGGCAAAGAAATTGAGGTCTCGCCAGAAGACCAAGTTTATACGATGCCATCTCATGTCAAGATGAGTAATGCGTGATGACGCAAAAGATATGCAAATACAAACGGACCTGAAAGTGTCAGACCCGTAGATAAGGTTTACCACGTGCAACGCGTATGAGTAACACCGGAATGCCTTAGGTGCTGAATACGCAAGTATTGACTAGATTATTGACTCTAGTGCAAGTGGGAGACTGAAGGAAATATGCCCTAGAGGCAATAATAATATTGTTATTATCATATTTCTTGTTCATGATAATGTTTATACTCCATGCTATAATTGTATTAAGCGGAAACATTAATACTTGTGTGGTTTATGAACAACACCGTGTCCCTAGTACGCCTCTACTAGACTAGCTCATTGATTAATGATGGTTAAGGTTTCCTAACCATAGACATGAGTTGTCGATTAATAATGAGGTCATGTCATTAGGAGAATGATGTGATGGACAGACCCAAATAAAGCAGAGCAATTAGATCGTGTCATCGTGTTCATCTTTGCGAAGCTTTTCCTATGTCAAGTATTGTATTCCTTAGACCATGAGATAATACAACTCCCTAGTATCGGAAGAAAGCTTTGAAGTCATCAAACGTCATCCTATGTGAGGATGATAATAAAGGTGTCTCTCAGGTGATCGGAAAGTACTTGTTGGGTTGTATGTATCGAGATGGAATTTGTCCCTCCCAAGTCGGAGAGATATACTTCGGGCCCACTCGGTAATCGATATCAACACCGCTTGCAAGCATGTGGTTAAGGAGTTGATCACGAAGTGATATCGGATTACGGAACGAGTAAAGTACTTGCTGTGAACGAGATTGAACTAGGTATGGTGATACCGACGATCAAATCTCGGGCGAGTAAAATATCGTGTGACGAAGGGAATACATATACGGGATTAATTGAATCCTGACATCGTGGTTCATCCGATATGATCATTGATGAATATGTGGGAGTCAATATGGGTTTCCAGATCCCGCTATTGATTATTGATAGAAGATCATGTCTGCATATTCTCGAACCCGTAGGGTCACACACTTAACGTGCATCGATGCTAGGATAGAATGGATAATTGGTTTATGAGTTTTAGTTCGGAGTCTCGGATGAGATCCAGGACATCACGAGAGGTTCCGGAATGGTCCGGAGAATAAGATTCATATAAAGGAAAGCAGTTTTTGGATTCCGGAATCGTTTCGGAGTTTATCGGTATTGTACCGGAAGGTTCTAGAAGGTTCCGGAGTGGGACCAACGTGGGCCCACTTGACGGAGGCCTGCGTGGGCCTAAGGGGAAGTGCCCTGGCCGCCTTGGGCCAGGCGCACAAGGCCCCTAAGGCCCAGCCGGCCAGCCCAAGGGGAAACCCTAAGGGAGTCTTCAAAGAAGGAAGGGGGGAAACTTGCCCCCCACTCTTCCTACTCCAAGTCGGCGCCCTAGGGTTTGGGGAGAGACCAAGCTGGCCGGCCACCCCTCTATATATAGGGGGCAAGGGCGCAGCCCTCTCTACACCCTAACCCAAACCCTAGCCGCCAACTTCTGCCCTCCACCTCTCTCTCGCGCGACTGTGCGTAGGCGAAGCCCTGCCGCAGAAACTCTCCACCATAAGCACCACGCCGTCGTGCTGCTGATCCAATCTATCTCTCCACCATACTTGCTGGACCAAGGAAGGAGGAGACGTCGCTGCACCGCACGTGTGCAACTCTCGGAGGCGCCGCCACTTGCGGCGTAGGATCGGATCGGATCGCGAGGAGGAGACGGCGAGTACGACTACGTCAACCACGTTCTATTGAACGTTTCCGCTGTGCGAATCTTCAAGGGTATGAAGATCTCATCTACCTCTCTCGTTGATTACATCTCCTAGATTAGATCTTGGCTTTCTTGTTTGCATCCGTAGGAAAATCTTTGATTTACTATGCTGCGAAACCCTTCAGTAACGGACATGCCCAAGGAGCAAGATATGAATCTCACTTCAATCTTCAACCTGATAATAACATGGAAGCGGGATGTTCGCAAGATGTTCAAGGAACACCAAGCAACACCAAAGAATTCCATCTACCACAGGACTCCATGGACAAGGAGAACATGATGATAGAATACGCCTCAAACGACGTGTTCGGGGACTTTGACTAGTCAATCAACTCCATTAGATAATATATTTATTTACATCCATCAGATTGTTGTAATAAAATAATAATAATATGTAAAGAACAATATATATTGTATCAAACATATTATTAGTGTTGTTGGTGTCATCACCCTATATTGTAAAGCACAATATGTATTGTACCAACACTTTGATATTAAGAAAGTTGTAAGTATTCTATATATCCAATACAAGTCTTTTCATCACTGAAAATTCTACATTTTAATATATAGATTTCTACGGGAGTCAATCCAAATGGAGGAGGAAATGTGCCTTGTGGACAGTGGTACCACAAACTCTATACTTAGGGAAATAAAGTATTTTCAAACTCTAAAAAAGTTAAATGGAAATATTTTAACAATCGCTGGACCCGATGCGGTAATTGTTGGCACAGGACGTGCCATATTTACCCTCCCTATGGGTACGCAAATCATAATTGAGGATGCTTTATTGTATCCCGATTCAACTCGTACCCTCATTGGTTACAGAGATATCCGCAAAAATGGATTTCACATTGAAACCCATGAGGACAACAAAGAGGAATATCTCCTCTTTACCAAAGATAATGGATATGGCAAACAAATATTTGAGAAAATTCCTTCTTTATCATCAGGATTGTACTACACATATATAAAACCCGTAGCACATGTTGCGTACAAGGTAATTTTTCAAAATGTCAATGCATTTCAAACTTGGCATGATCGCCTAGGTCATCCTGGTATCGGGATGATGAGAAAAATTATCTGCAATTCTAATGGTCATGACTTAAATGAAGCTCAATTCCCACAATCTTCAGATTTCATGTGCACTGCATGTGCTACTGGGAAACTCATTTTAAGACCTTCTCGTCTTAAAATCCAAGCGGAACCACTCCAATTCCTTGAACGAATTCAAGGTGATATTTGTGGTCCTATCCAACCATTGTCTGGACCTTTTAGGTATTTCATGGTTCTCATAGACGCATCTACACGATGGTCCCATGTGTGTCTATTATCCACACGAAACCATGCATTTGCCAAAATAATGAGACAAATTATTAAATTACAAGCTCATTATCCCGAGAATCGAATCAAATCAATTTGAATGGACAATGCTGCTGAATTTTCTTCACGAGCTTTCAATGATTATTGCATGGCACTAGGAATTGAAGTTCAGCACTCGGTCCCATATGTCCACACTCAAAATGGTTTGGCCGAATCTCTAATAAAGAGAATTAAGCTCATAGCACGACCTTTGCTAATGAATTGCAACTTACCAAGTTCATGTTGGGGTCATGCAGTTTTACATGCTGCTGACTTAATTCAATTGCGACCAACTGCATATCACATCACTTCCCCTCTGCAATTAGTACGTGGAAATCTACCTAATATTTCCCATCTGCGTAAATTTGGATGCGCCACATATGTGCCAATCTCACCACCGCAGCGTACATCCATGGGCCCACATAGGAAACTGGGGATCTATGTGGGGTACAAATCACCGTCAATAATCAAGTACCTTGAACCCCTTACAGGGGATCTATTCACAGCCCGTCACGCTGATTGCATCTTTAATGAGGACCATTTCCCGGCATTAGGGGGAGATATCAAGTACCAAAAAGAATGCCCGGAAATCGATTGGAATGCCCAAGGCATTTCCTCCTCTGACCCACGTACTCAAGAAACTAAACTTCAAGTTCGGAAGATAATTAATTTGCAACATATAGCAAATAATCTGCCAGATTCATTTACTGACTATAAAGGTGTCACTAAATCCTACAATCCTGCAATAAATGCGCCTGAAAGAGTGGAGGTACCAACAAAAACCACTCAACCCCCTATTCAAAATAAGAGGGGGAGAAGTACGGCCATAAAACAGGATTCAGCTCCTCGTAAGCAACAAAGGAAACAGGGGAAGAAACCCTCTGAACAAGTAAATGTAAAACAGGATTCAGCTCCTCGCAAGCAACAAAGGAAACAGAGGAAGAAACCCTCTGAAGAAGTAAATGTAAATCAACCTAGCGTTGATAATCCAGTGGAAGGACAACCTCCACAACCCAGCTCAGTTGTGCACTCAATGACTGGGACATCGGAAAACCCAGACTCAACCGTATTGGGAAATCACGACGAGTCAACAAGGGTAAATGAAATTTCCACAAACTATATAGACTCTGGAGAATCTTACAACCGTAAGTCTACAATTGTCGACATAAATTTCTCTACTACAATTGCAAACAACCTTCTAAATGATCATGATCCAAAGACCATGGCAGAGTGTGAGAAACACTCCGACTGGCCTAAATGGAAGGATGCAATCCAAGTAGAATTAGCCTCGCTCAATAAACGAAAGGTATTCACTGAAGCAATACCTACACCTCCCAAAGTTTTCCCTGTGGGATTTAAATGGGTTTTCGTTCGTAAGCGGAAGGAAAACAATGAGGTGGTGAGATATAAAGCAAGGCTTGTAGCCCAAGGTTTCACGCAGAGACCAGGCATTGATTTCAATGAAACTTATTCTCCGGTAATGAGTGGTATTACATTCCGATACCTCATATCTATGGCAGTACAAAATCGTCTATCTATGCAGTTGATGGACGTAGTGACCGCTTACCTTTACAGATCACTTGATTCGGACATCTATATGAAGGTTCCTGATGGAATCCCAATTCCGAATCCAAATGCAAAACGCAATGTATATTGTGTAAAACTAAATAAGTCTTTATATGGCTTAAAACAGTCGGGACGCATGTGGTACAACCGACTTAGTGAGTTCCTATTGAAAAAGGGGTACTCCAACAATGATGATTGTCCATGTGTCTTCATCAAAAGGTCTGAAACAGGATTTTGCATTATTTCAGTGTATGTTGATGACCTTAATATCATTGGCAACACACAAGATATTGATGAAGCACGCAATCACCTAAAGACGGAATTTGAGATGAAGGATTTGGGTAAAACCAAATTTTGCTTAGGATTACAACTTGAGCACCTTCCCTCAGGTATTTTGGTTCATCAAACCGCCTATATCCAGAAAATATTGGAGAAATTCAATATGGACAAATCCTATCCATCCAAAACTCCCATGGTTGTTCGATCTCTAGACGTAGAGAAAGATCAATTCAGACCAAGGGATAATGGAGAAGAGATACTGGGATCCGAAGTTCCATATCTCAGTGCTATTGGAGCGCTTATGTATCTTGCAAATTGCACCAGGCCTGATATTGCATTTGCAGTCAATTTACTAGCTAGACATAGCGCAGCTCCTACTAAACGACATTGGACGGGAGCTAAGAATATCTTTCGATATCTCCAAGGCACAAAGGATCTTGGCCTATTCTTTCAATTTCAGAGAAATCTGGACATTGATATGATTGGGTATACCGATGCTGGCTACTTATCAGACCCCCATAATGCCAGATCGCAAACCGGTTTTGTGTTCCTACATGGTGGGACAGCCATCTCATGGAAGTCTTCTAAGCAAACCTTAGTGGCTACATCCACCAATCATTCTGAAATAATTGCATTATATGAGGCATCACGTGAATGTGTATGGCTTCGCAGAATGATAAACCACATACAACAATCATGTGGAAAAGGTTCTATCGAATCTCCGACCATTATTTATGAAGATAATGCTGCTTGTGTTGCTCAAATGCAAACGGGTTACATAAAGAGCAATATCACTAAACATATTGCACCCAAATTGTTTTATCCCCATGAATTACAGAAAAGTGGAGATATAAACATTTTGCAAGTCAAATCATGTGATAATCTCGCTGATCTATTCACAAAGTCACTACCAACTTCAACATTTGAAAAGTATGTTCATGGAATTGGTATGAGACGACTTCGAGATTTGAAAGGATCGGGGGGAGTATCCCTCTGAACCATAACCCATTCAAACATTATATTACACTCTTTTTCCCTTTATGAGTTTACTCTCATGGTTCTCATCAAGGTTTTTAATGAGGTAATATCAACACAAGAATATATGTCATATCTCCTATTTTCCCCACCGGGGTTTTTAACGGATGTATACAAGACATATTAATTGTTCTCTAAACTTACCAATGAGTTTTATCCTTCCGAGGTTTTCTCATATAAGTTATCAAAGAGACAATAATCATTATATATTGTACTATTTTCCCCTTACTTTTCCCACTGGGTTTTAAAGGAGTTTTTGACAACATATCAAATTCTAGTCTCCTCATATTTTTCCCACAGGGTTTTTGGGGGAGTTTATTCAAGAAAATTTATCGCTTGTGATCAAGGCCATTACATTCAAGATTATACAAGGAATACAAGACATACAAGAAGAATCTTTGTGCAAGGGGGAGTGTTAGGAATAAATTACAACCGCTCTAGGCGGTTACTAGTATGCCCAAAGCACCCTTTCTGTACAGACATGTCTCTTGTGTATAGACACCTCTTCTCTCTCTCTCTCAGCAGTTGCATCTCTTATAAACAGTCATGTCTCTTGTAACAGGCACCTCTTCGGAGGCACCCCAAAATCCTTGTATAAATAGGGCTTTGCCCACAAGCAATAAACACAAGTTTTCACTCTCAATCATTTGAGTTCTAACAAAAACTACCCCATCTCGTCTCCGTTACAAAATACTCTCCCAGAGCCCCAAACTCTAATCACTCCGATGAGGTCTACTTAATTGCGATATCTTGCCACTCCTAGGTCATCCCAGTCACTTGCATTGAATTTGAGCAAGTGTTTGTGTGTTAGAAAATGCATTTTATTAGGCACCACTTCTTTAGTTTCTACATGTACATCCCAGTTTATAGCAACATCTAAAAAATGACGAAGTAAACACGTAGCTACACACCCTCTCCTATCCATATTACTTCTCGCAGATTCGCATATACCTAGATATATTTTGATATATCTATTCAGTCATTTCAGCAATAAGTAATATGGATCGGAGAAAAGTAATATATTTATCAAAATTTAATTTCCATACATACTATATATATCCCCAGTTGGCAGCAACATCTCAAGAATGACAATGAGAACACATAGTTAGTAATGATATAAAATAAAAATACTACTGATGAACATATCTACTACTAAGAAACTTCGTCGATCAGCGAAACAACATTAAGAAATTACGACGCAACACGCGTACGCATGGGTGTGGGCGTGTGGTATCATATCTCACGGCGAGTGGAGGACGGCGCGGGCGCAGGCGCCGGCGCCGGCGCGTCGCTGCCGGCGGCCCGCTTGATGAGCGCCCCAGTCACTCCCATGACTTTCTCGAACTCGTTGCCCTTGGGCAGCAGCCCGGTCTTGACGGGTGCGGGGAGGCCGCCGCGGCAGAGGTCGCAGTTCCACGCCAGCCCATCCTTCTCGCCAGCCTCGATGTAGTCGCGCGCGTCGTTGAACTTGGCGTCTTCCATGGCGGTGGTGGCCTTGCCCCTGTCGACGTCGAGGTGCGACACGGCCTCCTCCACGTCCGCAACGCACGAGTCCATACACTGCCACTGCGAGCCCTTCACGGTGACCACGTTCAGCTGGGTGCGCGCCGCCGTGCCGATCTCGGCACCGATCTTGGCGGCCGCACGGATGGCGAGCTCCGCAAGGCCTCGCGCGTCAGCTGTGCTGCTCTCCGGTATGCCGGCGAGGAAGGCGGTGCAGAAGGTAGGGTCCGGTGACTTGGCGCAGGCCTCCTTGACTGACTCGCCGGTGGACGCGGCGAGGAGAACGGTGGCGGACAGGAAGACGGAGATGGTGAGGGCGAGAAGGTTGACAGTACGCTCCGCCATGGCCATGGTCGATCGATCGCTGTACTACGCTCCTTGACGGGATTCGGTTACTCTTTGGAGTGGCAATGATAGAGAATACAAAGGCTAGCTGCATGTGAGTGTGGTTGGGCGCGCGTGGTCGGTCAGGAGCGTTTTGCGATTGATCACGGGGAGCAGCGCGCGCGGTTTTCGACTTATTTCCCTTCGTGGCAACAGGGCCGTTCTCCTCTCCCTGCGTTAATCCATGGCTACCAGGACATAGGGAGCGGTCGCTGGATTTTCGTAGAGGTTTTTTCTCGATGAATTTTACAATACCCGGTACTCACAAACCACGCATTGCTTGGCTGCCTAAAATACATAACGGCAATTTCGACGGCCAAAATAGAACTCTTTTATGAAAAATTTGTAGGGCGTAAACTTAAATGTTTTGCTAGTTCTAATGAACTTGATTTAACAAAATCTCAGAAGTGTGCTTAGCCATTAGATATGACTTGCACTTCGTGATAATATGATGTTTACAAGTGAGTTCTAACTTACAAGTGAATTTTTCTAGTTGCATGTGGGTTGTAACATAGACTTTCCTAGTTGCAAGTAGGCTGGAACTGATATTTTCTATTTGCAAATGAGTTGCAATTGAGATTTTTCTAGATATATTTAAACTGTTGAATTTGCTTCTATAAGTTAAATATGAGCTGCAATTAGGTTGTAACTGATACTTGAATGGCATTATGTAAGTACGATTTAGTTAAAACTATGTCGCATGAGATCTAGGCATGCCCCTAAACTTCAACATAACAACCATACCACACTAGCACACGCAAGCGTGCACACTTTTGAACTAAAATAAACACCATTTCAATGGAGGTTCGTAATAAAGCCAATATATATACAATATCCCACAAATTTGGTGACATTGGACTCATTCGGACGTACCGAGTACACTTTTTGTGCAAACATATAGAGAGTAGAGAAAGCTAAAAGATGGATGTATGTTTGAAAATGTTTTTTAGAAGAAATAATTGGACCTTAAAGAACCAAGAAATTTTATATTTGGCCTCACAATTTTATTTAACAGATATATTTGCCATGTTTAAGTCAAAATTATGGGAACCTATTTTGGATCGGTTCAAGGGGTTCAAGGGCACCTCCAGGGCGCTGGTCCTTATAGTCAAGTACATGAAGGAATTGTCATTCTCATCAAGAAAGTTAAGTTGGCTCTAGGATGGGAGTTGCAACAATGACGCGTTAGTGGCTCTGGCAATGATAGTGGTCCTTAGTTGATCCATGGAGTATGGTGCAATTTTTTATCATATTCGGAGTGCTTTGTAGTAATGGTGAACCATATGAAAGATACTGGTAATTTTTTTAAAAAGGGTAGAAATTTAATGAAGATGACAATGAAATCATGAAACAAAAGGTTCCTATGATTAAAAAAGTTGTGATGACTCATGACATCACAATGTTGTAGTTGTAACCTTACACATAATTCTATATATGTTATGAGGGGGTTTTAATTGGAAAACTATTGGTAACTTGTCCAAATGATGCGATTTTCTCTTCTATAAATTATGATTTTATGATTTTTTTAAACTTCTCCATCTATTGTTTCTAAATCAATATCCTAGTTCCGGTTCCATTAACATACGAAACCAACATCTTAAAGAAGTGAGCCTTGCTCAAATGGTTAGGAAAGTGGATCAACCCAGCCATCCAGGTTAAAGTCCCCACGGACGTATATTTAGATTCTTCTTATTAGAAAACATTGTAGGGGCTTTCCCTAATGTATACTTTAAAAAAATTAAAATAATGTATGTGGTTCTTGGTAGCTGACTGCAACTTCTGCCCTGTAACTTATATGTGTTCCTTGAAGCAGGCTGCAACTATGGGTGTGTCTTGCCGAGGTTACACCGACAATTATCAATCATTCATATTTCATGACTTAAAAGTGTTAAATCATATCCATTAATAATCTATTGTCTTAGTAAAATAATAAATAGATTTTTCAAAAAATGCAACAACGTCATAATAGTATTTTCACAAAAGTCCTATCGGTCAAATATCGCTTAACTAACGGAAGTAGCATTCTCACGGCAATACTTGTTTGATGGTATTCTCGAAATAATGACTAATTTGATGGCATTCCTAGGAAACGATAATTGTTTGATGGCATCTTTAAGAATTTCTCTAAGAAATTGTATTTAAGGGGGAACATTAATCTTTCACACAACATGGATGATGCTCTTGTGTGGAATGTTTATTTCAACGGCATTTACAGTGTTAGTTCCTTTTATTTTGAGAAACTGATGTTGTGAAGCACGGGGGTAAATTTATACTTCCTCTGTTCCTATATATAGGAGGTATAATTTTTCGCACGGATATTAACGTACAGGTTATACGGTTATTTTTTTTGGTTTTAGACATCAAAGTGGAGGAAAATAAGGAAACTCTCAATGTTCTCTCTCTCCCGATCAGATTTGTTTGTGGAACATCTCATGCAGGAGTCAACTACTCCACAAATCTAGCGGTAAATTTACAGGAGTCTTATATTTTGGAAATTTCTTCAAAAATTTATACCTCCTATATATAGGAATGGAGGGAGTATTATTTTACACGAGGGACTCGACGGACCAATATAGGGTTGAGGGAAGGAAGTTAGACTATGACAAATAGTTGAAGGAGCAAAAAGTATATACCTAAGTCAGGTAAAATGCCATATATACACAATCTTATGTGTTTTTGAAGTCATTATTTATGGCTTCCTCTTCCATGGAAACAACCGATGTATCTAGTGCACTGCGAATACTCGAAAGTGATACAAAGATCCTTCAAATTCTTTCTAGCTAGGTTGTAAACAAACACTTTGGCATGAAAATTCACACCTTTGTGATTTAAGTTGACACAACATTGCTCTATTCCATTTCCGTCTTTTTTAACTCTTTTGAGTCATACAACTGTAGATTTATTTGAGTTTTTCCCACATTCTTACCTCGATTCGTAGGATTGTATCTGGTAAGAATGTGTTTCTAACAATATTGTTTAACTATACTTGTTAGAACAGATTCCATTAACCCAAATAATTTTAAAAACATGTTTGCTCAGAACATTAATTGTAACAATCTTGATGCAGTTTCAATATAACAAGAATAGTTGTAAATTTGCAATCCTATATTTTCTTATGCATGTGTCTTTTTTAGTGCAAGTAATAGACACATGATGCAATAACAGACTCGTAACGCGATTGTAAACAATTGTCACTGAATGTACAGGGGAGAGCTTGTAATTTGTAATTCGTCAATAACGACACAGAGAGCTGCAGTATTCATCAATCGGTTTATTTATGACATAACTTTTGCAAAGATTAAAGTAAGTACTACGACCATCCTAGCTAAAAAAAACAAATGAAGTATATAGGTACATTCTTATGACGGGAGGTCATATCATCAGCTGGAACTGTAAATCTCATGGCTTGGCCGGCAGGGGTGTGACCGGCTTTGTCGGCAGCGGTGTCGCTGGCTTGGTCGGCAGCGGTGTCGCCGGCTTGGCCGGCAGCGGTGTCGCCGGCTTGGCCGGCAGCGGTGTCGCCGGATTTGCTCCAGCTTGGACGAGCTTGATGAGCGCGTTGGTGACGTTCATCATCTTCTCGAATTCGTTGTTCTTGGCGAGCACGGTGGTCTTAACAGGGGAGGGCGGCGTGTCCCGGCAGCTCTCGTCGCAGGACCAGGTGTCATCCTCGCAGAGTTTGAGGTACTGGGCGACGAGGTCGAACTGCTTGTCGTCCACCTCGCCCTCGGAGTCGTCCAGGTGCGACAGGGCATCCTCGATGTCCTGCGCGCATTCGTCCAGGCACGTCCACAGGAAGTTGTCCTTCACCAGGTCCAGCTCGCGGCGCGCGTAGCTCCCCACCGCGGCGCCGAGCCGGGCCGACGTCTTGATCGCGACGTCTGCCAGCGCGCGCACGGTCGGCGCCGTCTTGGCTTCCGAGTCGGCGGAGAGCACGGCGGTGCAGTAGATCGGGTGCTGCGTCTTGGCGCACGTCGCCTGGATGTCCACGGCGGCGGCCGCGGAGTGTAGGAGAAGGAGTAGGAGGGAGGAGACGAGGGGGAGGCTCGTGCTGCTGCCGCGCGTCGCCATGGTCGACCTTACGTACGATTCACTCCGTCCGGCCGGGAGGTTTCTGATCGGTCACGAGAATGCGTGGGAGCCGCGAGCCGTTAGTATATACACGCGCGACCGGCCGTTTGGGTTGTGTGGTCGGGAGTGTTTCGTGGCTCATTCTGTGCATGCCTCTAGTTCGAACGGAACTTTAGGCGACCAAACCGGCAATTTCTCTTTTTTCCTCATGATCGAGTCATCTGTTTTTTAGAAAACTATATTGTTCCACTCATCTAATGACAACGTTTTTTCGAGTATACTAACACGGAGCGGCAGCTGCGGTGATACTTTTGTGAGTTGTCAGCTTAAAACATGACTTTGCAGCTCCAGTTTTGTAAAAGCAAGACTTTTCAGCTCCAATTCTAGAAACCATGATTTTATATTTGAATCGTAGAAAACCATGACTATTTGATTAAATTTTTGCGATGTGCACTAATCGGGCATTTCCCGACGAATTGACATTGAAAATGACAGGGTGGATCCATGGTAAGTACTGAGTTGGCAAAAAAACTTATATGTGCTGACGTGTACATGGGCCCACTTGTCAGCACATTAAATAATATAAATATCAAATAAAATTAAAATGTTAACATCCCCACCCCATCCCACCCTCTCCGTCCACCCCACTGCTAGCCACTGCCTAGTAACCACCTATGCCATTCCCCTGTCAGGAGTCGTCGACGCACCGCCCTCCCCTGCTCCACCCGCGTGACACGACCCCTACTCCTGGCCAGTCGGCCTTGTGTTTGGTGGCTCTCGTGCCAGTGGGAGACGTCGAGGCGGCGGCTGGGGGTTGTGCCCTCCGACCGCGAGGGTCGTGTCGCCGCCACGCCCGGGATATTCATCGATGCCAGCGATGCAAGATAGGACGGTAAAGCTCGGTGATACCGACGTAGGGAAGAGGCGGCTTTGGTCCATGCCTGCCGCTAGGAGTGGGGGGGACTGGAAGAAGGTGGTGGTGATCCCTCGGGGACGCGCCACGCTCAAGAAGACCCGGGGTCGACGAGGGTCACCTCCTACATGTCGCCCAACGCGGCAACGCGGTGGCTGATGTTGTGGCTTTCTGAGATAGGGGCTTCGGGCGTGGGGATGAGGCCATGGCTTCTATGGTTCGGGGAGTAGGCGAGCATTTTGACGTCGAGCTTTTAGGATGGAAGAGGGCGAATCAACGACTGCAGTGCCCTGGAGTATACAAGGGCAACGTCGTCGTTCCTAGGCATCGAAATCCTTGTCGGGGTCGACCTGCCTGCTTGACCGTGGTCATCGTCGTCGCTCTTGTCTCCGGCCGCGTGTGACTGGGAGGGCGAGGGTGGAGCTTGTTGTGGCGGCACGAAGGACGTGCAACGTCGCTGGGAGCCTACGAGGAGACTGCCCAGTTCTTGTATTTTTTTATTAGGTTGATAAGTGGGCCGTCTATGCAAATGAGCAAGTCTATTAATTTTTTGTCACGTCAGCATTACAGGTGGGTCCGTCTTGTCAGTTTTGGTGTCAATTTGAGATAAATTCTAGTTTAGTGAATATTGCAAAAATTCGACCAAATAGTCATGGTTTTTGATGATTCAAACGTAAACTCGTGGTTTTTGTAGAACTGGAACTGAAAATTCGACCAAAATGAATTTCTCCGGGCAGTGAGATGGAAGGGGGTTTCAAAGCAATCCTTTTCTTCTTCCTCACTTGGTAAAACAATGGTGACTCCATGGGTGAACCATATCTAGAAACATTTGAGTATCAATTGCAATAGGCTGTGTGAGGTGTGTCACAACGCTTTTGGCCTATAGGGGTCAAATTGATGGGTTCGTAAAATAGAAAACAAAAAATTTCCTACGCAAGAACACAAAACTAGCCAAGACACTCTACGAGGTGGTAGCAACGGAGACTAACCCTCGATGACCGTTGATACGTCTCAAACGTATCTATAATTTTTGATGCTCCATGCTTGTTTTTACACCATTTGTATATTGTTTCGTTACACTTAGTGGTACTTTTATACATTTTCCGGAACTAACCTATTAACGAAGTGCCACAGTGCCAGTTTCCTGTTTTCTGCTGTTTTTGTGTTTCAGAAGTGATACACAGGAAATATTCTCGGAATTGGACGAAACAAGTTCCTGAAGTCATATTTCACGGGGAAGCTCCCAAACATCCGAAGACCTGACGGAGGGGGGCCACGTGGCCCCCACACACAGGGGCGGCGCGACCACCCCCTGGCCGCGCCGGGCCCGCGTGAGGGGCCGTGGTCCCCCCTCTGACATCGTCCTTTCGCCTATATATACCCCCTGACGAGAAAAACCTAAGGGCCCGATCAGTTTTCCAGAATACATCGCGATCCGCCGCCGCCGTCGACCCGAAGATCGGGAGGGTCCAGAAGCTCTTCCCGGCACCCTGCCGGAGAGGGGAATCGCCACCGGAGGTCTTCTTCATCGCCATGCTTGCCTCCGGAGCGATGAGTGAGTAGTCTACCTTGGACTATGGGTCCATAGCAGTAGCTAGATGGTTGTCTTCTCCACCTTGTGCTTCATGTTTAGATCTCATGAGCTGCCCTACATGATTGAGATCACCGTTATGTAATTCTATGATGTTGGTTTGTTGGGATCCGATGAATATTGGTGTTTATGATTAAGTTGCTGTACTGAATTATATCTTTTGTTATCTCTATGTTGTTTATGATCTTGCATGCTCTCCGTTGTTAGTAGCTATCTTGGCCGAGTAGTTGCTAGTGACTCCAAGAGGGGGTATTTATGCTCGATAGTGGGTTCATGCCTCTATTTCACCTGGGGGAGTGACAGAAACCTCTAAGGTGGTAGATGTGTTGTTGCTACTAGGGAGAAAACAACATTCATATGCTCAAGGGCATATGCTTTGTTTACATTACACACTTTGCTTAATGCAATTATCTGTTGTTCGCAACTTAATACTTTTGGGGTGTTCGGATGATATCCCCGAGGGTGGATTATTAGTCATAGATGCAGTTGGATGGCGGTCTATGTATTTTGTTGTAATGCCCAGAGTAAATCTCATAGTGATCTTCTTGACATATCATGTTATCTTTATTCTATCAATTGCCCAACTGTAATTTGTTTACCCAGCATGTTATTTATCTATGGAGAGACACCACTAGTGAACTGTGGACCCCGGTCCTATTTTAATCATATTGCAATCACCTGTTTACTTTTCCCGCACTATTTACTTTACTCGCATATTACTACTGTTTTCCACTCGATACACTTATAACCTTTGTTTCAAGCAAACCGGTGAGATTGACAACCTCATCGCAAGTTGGGGACAAATTATTTGTTTGTGTGTGTGCAGGTTCCACAAACACCTTCAGTCGTCACCGTCTCTCTTCTTCAAGAACGATATTAAACCTTGGTTTCTTAACTGAGGGAAAACTAGCCGCTGCACTCATCATACCTTCCTCTTGGGGTTCCCAACGGGCTGGTCATTCACCACGCACAAGGACTGTCTGGTGCCACATTCACCTGAAGCATCAGCTACTTTTCTGGCGCCGTTGCCGGGGAAGAGAGAAGGCTTCTGCGAGGGGAGTTCTTCGCACACACATTCTTTACTTTGTTATTTGTTTTGCTTTACTTTATTTTATTTTACCTGCATTGCTTTTTATCAAAAATCCAAAAAAAAATTAGAATCCTTGGTAGCTGTTTTTACTTGTTTACTTTCGTTTTGCTGAAATGGGTACTCCTGAAAACACCAAGTTGTGTGACTTTGCTAGCACGAACAATAGTGATTTTATCTGCACTCCTATTGCACCAACTGTTCCTGCTACCACCTTTTATGAGATCAAGCCTGCTTTATTGAACCTTGTTATGAAAGAGCAATTTTCTGGTGCTAGTACTGAAGATGCTGCAGCTCATCTCAACAATTTTGTTGAGCTATGTGAGATGCAGAAATATAAAGATGTTGATAGTGATATTATTAAGCTCAAGCTGTTTCCTTTAACTTTGAGAGGAAAGGCTAAAGATTGGTTGCTGTCTTTGACTAAGAATAGTATTGATTCATGGGCTAAGTGTAAGGATGCTTTTATTGGTAGATATTATCCTCCTGCTAAGATTATAGCTTTGCGCAGCAATATTATGAAGTTTACTCAGTTTGATAATGAACATGTTGCTCAAGCTTGGGAAAGAATGAAATCTATGGTAAAGAATTGCCCCACTCATGGACTGACTACTTGGATGATTATCCAAACTTTTTATGCAGGACTGAATTTTTCTTCAAGGAACCTACTTGATTCAGCTGCTGGAGGCACCTTTATGTCCCTTACCTTGGGCGCCGCATCAAAGCTACTCGACAACATGATGGTAAATTATTCCGAATGGCACACCGAGAGAGCTCCACAAGGTAAGAAGGTAAATTCTGTTGAGGAAACCTCTTCCTTGAGTGATAAGATTGATACAATTATGGCTATGCTTGCTAATGATAGGACTCATGTTGATCCTAATAATGTTCCTCTAGCCTCTCTGGTTGCTCAAGAAGAGCAGGTTGATGTGAATTTCATTAGAAATAACAATTTTAATAACAATGCTTATAGGAACAATTTTGCTAGTAACAATTATAGGCCGTATCCTTCTACCAATGGTAATGGATATGGTAATTCTTATGGTAATTCCTACAACAACACTAGGGCCGCGCCCTCCGAGCTTGAGGTAATGCTCAAGGACTTTATCGGTAAACAAACTGCTTTTAACAAGACTGTTGAGGAAAAGTTAGGCAAAATTGATATTCTTGCTTCTAAAGTTGATAGCCTTGCTCATGATGTTGAACTTCTGAAATTAAAAGTGTTCCCTAATGATGTGAATGTGAGCAATATTGTTGCTGCCGCTAATACTACCCAAGTTAGAATTGATGAAAATATTAGATTGTTAGCGGAATTGCATGCCAGGTGGGAAAGAGAAGATGAGATAGCTAGAGAGATGAAGGTATGTACTATTACTACCTCTAATGATGTTGCTCCTACTGATAGCAACCCTCTTACTTTGATTGGTGTAGAGAAAACTCCCACTCCTTGTGTTAAAAAGCCTAAAACTGCCAAAACTTTTTCTCAAAAGAGTGCTGAAATTTTTCGGAGTGTGGGAGATGATAGCTCTATTTCCTTTAATGATTTTGATGTTGATGGCTGCAATATATCTGAAGTTATTTTGTTCTTGCAAAAGCTTGCTTTGACTCCCAATGCTAGTTCTTTAAATATTGCTTTTACTAAGCATATTACCAATGCTCTTATAAAGATTAGGGATGAAAAGTTGAAGCAAAAAGCCTCTATTCCCAAGAAGTTAGAAGATGGTTGGGAACCCATCATTGATATGCATGTTAATGGTTATGATTGCCATGCTTTATGTGATCTAGGTGCTAGTATTTCCATCATGCCTAGAAAGATTTATGACATGCTTGATTTACCACCGCTTGAAAAATGTTATTTTGATGTTCCTATTGCTGATATTGCTAAGAAGAAACCTTTGGGAAGGATTAATGATGTTCTTATTGTGGTTAACAATAACCCTGTTCCCGTTGATTTTCTTGTTATGGACGTTGAATGCCATGCTTCATGTCCTATTATTTTGGGAAGACCCTTCCTTCGAACTGTAGGTGCTATCATTGATATGAGGGAAGGCACTATCAAGTATCAATTCCCACTAAAGAAAGGTATGGAACACTTCCCTAGGAAAAGAAAGAAATTACTTTTTGACTCTATTCTTAGAGAAATTTATGAGCTTGATGCTTCATCTCTTGATATTACTTGATTCACAATTTTCTGCGCCTAGCTCAAAGGCGTTAAAGAAAAGCACTCTTGGGAGATAACCCATTGTTTACTTTTCAGTACTTTTTCTTTTATTTGAGTCTTGGAAGTCATTACTACTGTAATGACCGCTCCTTATCTTGTTTATTTCGTTTTTGTGCCAAGAGAAGCCTCTAATTTGAGCAAGGTAAAGATTTGGGGTTATTGCTGTCCTGAAACTGTTTTCAGTGCTGCACCGTAAAAATTCGTGAAAATTCTCTGTATATCTTTTGGACCTGAGATTTCTTGTGCATATGCCCCAGGTTATATCCAAACTTTTCTTAGTTGAACACTTTTTGATTTGAGCAACAGAAAATCCCTCAAAAATTCGTCCATTATCAGCTGTCCAGTTTTGACAGATTTCTGCCAATATTTGTTTTTGCCACTTTATCGCTTTCTTTTGAGTTCTTTTTGATCATGGAACTCTTGTGGAAGTTGCTACAGTAGTATATACTTTATATGTGGTGGTTTTGGGTTGAAACCTGAAGCTAAAAGAGGTTGAATATATTTTATGCTTACACTAATGTTGCTAATAGAATTGTGTTTAGTTTTGTATGAAGGAAGTTTTCAAGTGTAGGGATTGGAGAATGATGAGATGAGTTGAAGAATGGACAAAAGCTCAAGCTTGGGGATGCCCATGCATCACCCCAAGAAATATCCAAGAAGTACAAGCGTCAAAGCTTGGGGATGCCCCCGAGGAACCCCTTCTTCATCGGCAAAAATCAGGTCACCTTTCAAAACACTATATTTTTATTGCTTCATGCACTATGTGTTTTTCTTGGAGCGTCAGTTGTTTTAGTTTTCTTAGTTGGTTTAGTTTGTTTGTTTGCTGCAATAAATGGTTGGACCCCAACAAATTTCCT
Source organism: Dactylis glomerata (assembly GCA_007115705.1). Taxonomy (NCBI): domain Eukaryota; kingdom Viridiplantae; phylum Streptophyta; class Magnoliopsida; order Poales; family Poaceae; genus Dactylis; species Dactylis glomerata. The sequence goes on along the minus strand of QXEO01000906.1, from coordinate 1,543,523 downwards.
TTGGAGGAGATGTACTCGTTTTCATTTGCAAAGAATGCTCTAGTTTTCACTCTTATTAAAAATCGAGCGTTCTACTTTTTCTGCTACTGCTTTTGGTTTTCGTTTTCGCCTTGATTTGCGTTCATATCTTGTCATATCTTTTCATCAAGGTGTATTTTTGCCTCTGATCTTCATTGGTTTTCATCAAAAGAGGTATTTATAAAAATTTCAAATGGTGTTGGAAAAGAGAAAAAGCTTTGTGCAAAAAAGTGGTACAAGAAGGAGCTTGTGTAGACTGCGGCTTAGGCTTTTTCATGTCATGCTTGATGTCTTTTTGATAGTATGCTTAGTAGTTTTGCTGTAGCATGACTTGTCTCAAATAACTGAGATTGCTTAATGAGCCTTTGAAAAAATCATGCGTTGTTTTTATTGTATGGAAGCATTATTTTGGTTTTCTCCTTGATGCTTTATTTGGGTTGACTTGGCGCATGCTCACACATGTTAGACTCTTCCAAAGTCGCCATTAGCCTTCATGATCATTTAGTTTTGACTTTTGATGCCATTGTATGCTTCTTTTAATGTCGCTTTGTCGCTTTGCATGATTATAGCCATTATTGCTCTCTTAGTTGGTCGCTCCCAGTCTTTTGCTAGCCCTCGCCTTGTACTGAGTATGAGCTCTACTCGTGCATCCAACTCCAAAAAGCCAAAGTTTTCCATTGTGTCCACCATACATACCTATTAGCAATTTGCTATTCCAAGTAAATTTGACTTGCTTTTATTTTCTCTTCAAATTAAACTCTTACCAGTGTTATGCGAAATTCGGTCAGTAAAGCTCTCACGAACCGGAAGGCACACTTTACTTTTTCCTGTTCTTAAAAATTTGACATTGTGGTCTTTTATGCTGAGTTGTTATGCTTGCAAGTTGTAAGTTGGATTCTAGCCCAGCCATGCTGTCATGGGGCAAGCTTTCAACATTGCACTTCTTATTTGAGTTGATATCGTGATCTTTTGTTTATGGATGCCCGCTGTGTGAAATGAATTGGGAATCTTGTGAGGATCATGGAGTTTTTATATGTGTTAGGGAAACGCCGGGCCGCCAATCTAAGCCATGCATAATTCATGGTGGAAATTTGCAGCATACCCATGGTGAACATTCGACGACGCATCTCACAATAAAAAGCTAAACAATATAGCAAATAAAAGAGATGTCGAGGTGTTCATTGTCTGCTTGTCCTGTCATTTAGGTGTGGCCTTGTTCCATGTCATCGGGCACGGAGGTACCCCATTGGCGGTTCTCAATGATATGCATATACTTACAATGACAAGAGCCTTGCTTGGGACTCTAAGTAAATTAGCATAGTAGGGTACTCGTATTCACGGGACACGAAGTTTTCAACTTATGATTTGTCAAGCATATGCATCATAACTGTTCTCGCATTAACTTTAACCATTCAAGATGCTTATGATGGGGGCAATGAGAGCTCAAAGCCGGTAAGTACCATAATTTTTGAAGGTTATAAAACTTGCAATCACTGCTTCCCTCTGCGAAGGGCTTTTCTTTTACTTTTATGTTGAGTCACCACCTTCTTTCTTTATGCACCATTAAGAGAGCATAGTTGTCATTCTTAGTGTGATATGCATTGTCCCAAAGTTCATTGATTGACTCATATTGTTGGTTTCACTTGTTCTTAAATTATTTGTATCTAGTCACCCTCTTAAACTTTGAGGTGTCCTATGCATTTATGTTTTGCTCTCTTTGAAGGACAAGCTGAAAACCATTTGTATGTTTTTCCTTATGATTTGAACACACGTTTGACTTTCATTGTTTCATTTTCATGATCTTTTGTTTGTGTTCATTTGCATGTTTACAACATGGTAACTAAGTTCTTATTGTCATGATTATATCTTTCATGCCCATGTTTTAAGTTCTATTGATCCCAGCTCATCAATGCTTACATATATGATCAAGATTGTGTAGGTGCATGTCACCTCAAAAATTATTCTTTTGTTATCACTTACCTACTCGAGGACGAGCAGGAGTTAAGCTTGGGGATGCTTGATACGTCTCAAACGTATCTATAATTTTTGATGCTCCATGCTTGTTTTTACACCATTTGTATATTGTTTCGTTACACTTAGTGGTACTTTTATACATTTTCCGGAACTAACCTATTAACGAAGTGCCACAGTGCCAGTTTCCTGTTTTCTGCTGTTTTTGTGTTTTAGAAGTGATACACAGGAAATATTCTCGGAATTGGACGAAACAAGTTCCTGAAGTCATATTTCACGGGGAAGCTCCCAAACATCCGAAGACCTGACGGAGGGGGGCCACGTGGCCCCCACACACAGGGGCGGCGCGGCCACCCCCCTGGCCGCGCCGGGCCCGCGTGAGGGGCCGTGGGCCCCCCTCTGACATCGTCCTTTCGCCTATATATACCCCCTGACGAGAAAAACCTAAGGGCCCGATCAGTTTTCCAGAATACATCGCGATCCGCCGCCGCCGTCGACCCGAAGATCGGGAGGGTCCAGAAGCTCTTCCCGGCACCCTGTCGGAGAGGGGAATCGCCACCGGAGGTCTTCTTCATCGCCATGCTTGCCTCCGGAGCGATGAGTGAGTAGTCTACCTTGGACTATGGGTCCATAGCAGTAGCTAGATGGTTGTCTTCTCCACCTTGTGCTTCATGTTTAGATCTCATGAGCTGCCCTACATGATTGAGATCACCGTTATGTAATTCTATGATGTTGGTTTGTTGGGATCCGATGAATATTGGTGTTTATGATTAAGTTGCTGTACTGAATTATATCTTTTGTTATCTCTATGTTGTTTATGATCTTGCATGCTCTCCGTTGTTAGTAGCTATCTTGGCCGAGTAGTTGCTAGTGACTCCAAGAGGGGGTATTTATGCTCGATAGTGGGTTCATGCCTCTATTTCACCTGGGGGAGTGACAGAAACCTCTAAGGTGGTAGATGTGCTGTTGCTACTAGGGAGAAAACAACATTCATATGCTCAAGGGCATATGCTTTGTTTACATTACACACTTTGCTTAATGCAATTATCTGTTGTTCGCAACTTAATACTTTTGGGGTGTTCGGATGATATCCCCGAGGGTGGATTATTAGTCATAGATGCAGTTGGATGGCGGTCTATGTATTTTGTTGTAATGCCCAGAGTAAATCTCATAGTGATCTTCTTGACATATCACGTTATCTTTATTCTATCAATTGCCCAACTGTAATTTGTTTACCCAGCATGTTATTTATCTATGGAGAGACACCACTAGTGAACTGTGGACCCCGGTCCTATTTTAATCATATTGCAATCACCTGTTTACTTTTCCCGCACTGTTTACTTTACTCGCATATTACTACTGTTTTCCACTCGATACACTTATAACCTTTGTTTCAAGCAAACCGGTGAGATTGACAACCTCATCGCAAGTTGGGGACAAAGTATTTGTTTGTGTGTGTGCAGGTTCCACAAACACCTTCAGTCGTCACCGTCTCTCTTCTTCAAGAACGATATTAAACCTTGGTTTCTTAACTGAGGGAAAACTAGCCGCTGCACTCATCATACCTTCCTCTTGGGGTTCCCAACGGGCTGGTCATTCACCACGCACAAGGACTGTCTGGTGCCACATTCACCTGAAGCATCAACCGTAAGCGGTGATTACGTTCCCGCACAAACGTTGATGATGGAGAGTCGATGAAGATGCATGTAGTCGACCTAGTTGTTCACTTGACGTAGTCGACGTAGTGGTTCGCTTGACGATCACAAGATCGTGTACACGGCGCCACAAGTGGCAGCGCCCCCGTGCTCGGTCACACGTACAGCTCATCGTCGACTCCTCCACGCCCTCGGTCCAGCGGGGCAGCGGAAGAAGGGATCCGCCGGACACTCCTCCACACACTTCTCCAAGTGTATGAACTACGAACTACAATTCCGGCAGAGCTTCGCTAAGCTGAGACGGATATTGGGCAGCAACTATGCGAGGGAGGGGAGGATCAAGAAGTGTGTCACATGGAGGAGATGGAGGGGTTTATATAGGGGAGGAGGGACAGCCCCCAAGGGGTGGCCGGCCAAGGAGGCCCTCCTCCTCTTCATGGTGGTAACCCCCTCTTCATTCCCTTCATGGTGGTAACCCCCTCATCAACATGAGGTAACCCCCATTTTAATTTTGCATGACATTCATGCTAATTAAAATTCACACTTATTGATTTAATAAAACATTTTTATTTCTTTAATATTTGTTAATTCATTCAATTAACAAACATTAACAAATACACCCTTGAGTTATTTCGATATCCCGAAACAGTTTCAGTGCTTTTCTGAAACAACCCTTATGCTGTCCTGTAATTCGATCGGAGTATCGTATCCACTTAAAAACGACGGCGAACCTTAAGTGTGTCACCCTACGGTTCGTGAATAACGTGGACATGATCGAGACTCCTCTCCGATCAATAATCAACAGCGGGATCTGGAAATCCATGATGACTCCCACTTACTCAACGATGAACTAGTGATCGTGTGAACCAGTAACGAACATAGTTAATTCCTTTTGTCTCGCGATATTATTACTTGTCCGAGATCCGATCATTTGGTATCAACCATACCTAGTTCGATCTCGTTCCCGACAAGTCTCTTTACTCATTCCGTGATAATGCATTCCTGTGACCTAGCCACATGCTTGCAAGCGATTCCAATGCAATATCACCGAGAAGGGACCAGAGAATATCTTTCCGTCATCCGGATGGACAAATTCCACTCTTGATCCATGAGCCTCAACTAATACTTTCAGAGTACCCAAATCAACCTTTATAATCACCCTATTACGATGTGACATTTGATATCATCAAAGTACCCTTCCGATATCAGTGATTAACATGATCTCATGGTCTAAGGATTAGAACTACTTCGCATGAGTTTGATATAGCAATGAACTTGATGACTTGATCGTATTGCTATTCGTACTATGGGTGTGAGTGCTCATCACTTCATTCTTCTAATGATATGACCCCGTTATTAACAACATCCAATGTTCATGATCAGGAAACCTTGATCATCAGTTAATCAACGAGCTAGTATAAAAGAGAGGCTTTACTAGGAACCCTTTTAGTTTATTAATCACACAAGTATTAATGTTTCCGATTAATACAATTCTAGCATGAAAAATAAACATCTATTATGAACACGGAATAATATAATAACAACTTTATTATTGCCTCTCGGGCATATTCCTTTCAGTCTCCCACTTGCACTAGAGTCAATAATCTAGATTACATAGTGATGAATCTAACACCCATTGAGTTCTGGTGCTGATCATGTTTTGCCTTGGGGAGAGCTTTAGTCAACGGGTCTGCCACATTCAGATCCGTGTGCACTTTGCAAATCTTTACATCACCATCCGCGACATGTTCACGGATGGAGTGAAATCGGCGCTTTACATGCTTGAATTTCTTGTGAGACCTTGGCTCCTGAGTATTGGCTATGGCACCATTGTTGTCACAATAGATAACCATTGGATCCAATGCACTCGGAACCACACCCAGTTCGGATATGAACTCCTTCATCCAAACTGCTTCTTCTGCCGCTTCTGAAGCAGCAATGTATTCCGCCTCTGTAGTTGATCTCGCCACCACTCTTTGCTTGGAACTCCTCCAGCTTACCGCTCCTCCATTCATAACAAATACGTACCCTGATTGAGACTTAGAGTCATCCGGGTCACTGTCGAAGCTAGCATCGACGTAACAACTTGCGACGAGCTCTTCTTCACCGCCATATACAAGAAACATATCCTTAGTCCTTCGTAAATACTTAAAGATATTCTTGACCGCTGTCCAGTGTTCCAAACCTGGATCAGATTGGTACCTACTAGTCAAACTAATAGCATGTGCCACATCCGGTCTTGTACATAACATGGCATACATGATAGAGCCTATGGCAGAGGCATAGGGAATCTTATTCATTTCTTCTCTATCTTCAGTTGTAGCCGGACCTTGAGTCTTACTCAATATCTTTCCTTGCAACATAGGTAAGAACCCTTTCTTACTATCTTCCATTCTAAACCTCTTTAGAATCTTGTCAAGGTATGTACTTTGTGATAGCCCAATTAAGCGTCTCGATCTATCTCTATAGATTTTGATGCCTAAAATATACGCCGCTTCACCAAGGTCTTTCATTGAAAACTTACTGTTTAAGTAATCTTTTACGCTCTTCAAAAGTTCTGTATCATTTCCAATCAGCAATATGTCATCCACATATAATATTAGAAATGCTACAGAGCTCCCACTCACTTTCTTGTAAATACAAGTTTCTCCATAAGTTTTGACAAATCCAAACCCTTTGATAACTTTGTCAAAACGGAGATTCCAACTTCGGGATGCTTGCTTCAGTCCATAAATGGATCGCTGAAGCTTGCATACCTTGTCAGCATCCTTAGGATCAACAAAACCCTTGGGCTGTACCATGTACAACTCTTCCTCAATGTTACCATTAAGGAACGCGGTTTTCACATCCATCTGCCAAATTTCGTAATCGAAATATGCAGCAATTGCTAACATAGTCCTAACAGACTATAGCATCACTACGGGTGAGAAAGTCTCATCGTAGTCAATTCCTTGAATTTGTCGGAAACCTTTTGCGACAAGTCGTGCTTTATAGACGGTCACATTACCATCAGCGTCTGTTTTCTTCTTGAAAATCCATTTATTCTCAACGGCCTTTCGGTCATTGGGAAGTTCCATCAAAGTCCATGCTTGGTTTTCATACATGGATTCCATTTCGGATTTCATGGCTTCATGCCATTTGTTGGAATCTGGGCTCATCATCGCTTCATCATACGTCGCAGGGTCATCGTTCTCAACAATGGCATTTACGACAAGATCACCGTACCATTCAGGAGCGGCGCGTGTTCTTGTCGACCTACGAGGTTCGGTAGTATCCTCTTTTGGAGTTTCATGATCTTCATCATTAGCTCCCACTTCATTTGGTGAAGTCACCACCGGAACGGTTTCCGGCGCTGCGCCACTCGCCAATTCATGAAGAGGAGGTTCAATAACCTCATCGAGTTCTACCTTCCTACTATTCACACCTTTCGAGAGAAACTCCTTCTCCAAAAAGGATCCGTTCTTAGCAACAAACACTTTGCCTTCGGATCTGTGATAGAAGGTGTACCCAATTGTTTCTTTAGGGTATCCTATGAAGACACATTTTTCCGCTTTGGGTTCGAGTTTATCAGGCTGAAGTTTCTTCACATAAACATCGCATCCCCAAACTTTTAGAAATGACAGCTTAGGTTTGTTTCCAAACCATAATTCATACGGTGTCGTTTCAACGGATTTAGATGGAGCCCTATGTAAAGTGAAAGCGGCTGTTTCTAGCGCATAACCCCAAAAAGATAGTGGCAGATCGGTAAGAGACATCATAGACCGAACCATATCCAATAAAGTACGGTTACGACGTTCGGATACACCATTTCGTTGTGGCATTCCAGCAGGAGTGATTTGTGAAACTATTCCACATTCTCTCATATGTGTGCCAAACTCGTAACTAAGATATTCTCCTCCACGATCAGATCGTAGAAATTTAATCTTTCTGTTATGATGATTTTCTACTTCACTCTGAAATTCTTTGAACTTTTCAAATGTTTCAGACTTGTGTTTCATTAAGTAAATATACCCATATCTACTTAAGTCATCAGTAAAAATAACAAAATAACGATATCCACCACGCGCCGGCACACTCATAGGTCCACATACATCAGTATGTATGATTTCCAATAAGTCTGTCGCCCGTTCCATTGAACCAGAAAACGGTGTTCTAGTCATCTTGCCCATAAGACATGGCTCGCATGTCTCAAATGATTCATAATCAAGTGATTCCAGAAGTCCATCCAAATGAAGCTTCTTCATGCGTTTAACACCAATATGACCTAAACGGCAATGCCACATGTATGCGGCCATATCATCATTTGACTTAATTCTTTTGGCATTCACGTTATGAATATGTGTTTCATTACTATCAAGATTCAAAAGAAATAAACCTTTCTTCTCAGGTGCATGTCCATAAAAGATATTATTCATATAAATCGAACAACCATTGTTCTCAGACTGGAATGAATAATTGTCTCGCATTAAAAAAAGATCCAGAAATAATGTTCATGCTCAACGCATGCACCAAATAACATTTATTCAGGTTAAAAACTAATCCAGATGGTAAATGTAGAGGCAGCGTCCCGACGGCGATCACATCAACTTTTGATCCATTGCCGACGCACATCGTGACCTCATCCTTCGCAAGTTGCCGCTTATTCTTTAGCCCCTGTTTCGAGTTACATATGTGAGCAACCGAACCAGTATCAAATACCCAGGTGCTATTGCGACTACTAGTAAGGTACACATCAATAACATGTATATCATATATACCTTTGTTAATCTTCCCGTTCTTCTTATCCGTTAGATACTTTGGGCAGTTGCGCTTCCAGTGCCCCGTTTCCTTGCAGTAGAAGCACTCAGTTTCAGGTTTAGGACCAGCCTTGGGTTTCCTATCACAACCGGCAACAGATTTGCCGTCCTTCTTGTTTCTACCCTTGGACTTATTATCCTTTCTACCTTTCTTGAAACTAGTGGTCTTATTGACCATCAACACTTGATGTTCCTTTTTGATCTCCACTTCTGCAGTCTTAAGCATTGAGAGAAGCTCGGGGAGAGACTTCCTCATGCCCTGCATGTTGTAGTTCATCACAAAGCCTTTGAAGCTAGGTGGGAGAGATTGGAGAACCCGATGTATTCCCAACTCATTGGGAATCATTATTCCCAAAGAGATGAGCTTATCGGCGTACCCAGACATTTTGAGTACGTGCTCACTAACGGAGCTGTTCTCTTCCATCATGCAGCTAAAGAACTTTTCTGAAGCATCATAACTCTCTACGGCAGTATGGGAGTCGAAGATCAGTTTCAACTCTCCCATTGTATCATAAGCATTGCTGTTCTCGAAACGTTTTCGCAGCTCCGGCTCAAGTCCATACAGTATGCCGCAATGAACTAAACTGTGGTCCTCCTTACGAGTCAGAAAAACATTTTTCTCTTCATTGGGAGCATCTTCTGCAGGCGGGTTACCTAGCGGTGCCTCAAGCACATAGCCCTTTTGAGAGGCATTGAGGAGGATCCTCAAGTTAAGTGCCCAGTTGGTGAAGTTGCTACCGTTGGTGGCTAGTTTTTCTTTCTCCATGAACGCATTGAAATTTAGAGCAGGTGGTGCCATGATCTACAAATTATTTGCAAAGTGAATTTAGACTAAGTTCATAATAGAATGAGTTTAGGTTAAATCAAATTCTACGTGAACTCCCGCTTAAAACAACATCCCTCCTAGTTATCTCAAGTGATTACACGAACCAAATCCACTACACCGCAACCGATCATCATGTGCAACGGTGTAGTTTCAAAGGCGAACATCACCATGTTCATCATATCAACCATATGACTCATGCTTAACCTTTCGGTTCGTGTTCCGAGGCCATGTCTGTACATGCTAGGCTCGCCAAGTAGAACCATAACATTTACGTGTGTAAAACTGTCTTACACCCGTCGTATGTGAACATAGAGTCTATCACACCCGATCATCACGAGGTGTCTCAAAACGACGAACTTTCTTGACGGTGCATGTTATGGGAGAACACATTTTTATCTTGATATTTATGTGAGAGGGATCATCTTATAATGCTACCGCGTGATCAAATCTAAGCAGAATAAGATGCATAAAAGAATAAACATCACATGCATATATAATGTGATATGATATGGTCCTTCACGCATTCGATCTCCATCTTGTGCGTCATGGTATGATCTCCATCATTCCACCGGCGTAGCACCAAGATCCATGGCGCGCCACCTTGGTTGTCTTCCTCCATTACAATATATCACTTGAATATATATATTTGGCACGCATGCTATTTAAATGTAAAGACAACCATATGGCTCCTGCCGGTTGTTTATAACTTACAAAAAGGATCATCGCATACAATTTGTAACATAAACAATTTAACCATATCACATCACATGCCCTGCAAAAACAAGTTAGACGTTTCTAATTTGTCTTGCATATTTTACGTGGTTTAGGGCTTTCTAGGAAGAACCGTTCTTACCTACGAACATGAAACCACAACGGTGATAAAAATATTATTAACAACTATTTGTAAAATAGATCATAACTATAGTGGGAGAAACGTACACCCGCAAAGCCACATATGCCGAAGCATGTCAAGTGTGGGACAAGTCTCGTGAACGCGGTCACGTATGGTTAGTCTCGGGCAGCTTCAATCCCACTATGCCACTATGATCCAAAATACAAAAGAAATTGCAATAACATGATCATCAACGCCCACATCCACATGTGTTCTAGCCGTGCATACCAACTACGCATAGATATGGCTCTGATACCACTGATGGGTTCGTAGCATAGAAAACAAAAAATTTCCTACGCAAGAACACAAAACTAGCCAAGATACTCTACGAGGTGGTAGCAACGGAGACTAACCCTCGATGACCGTAAGCGGGGATTACGTTCCCGCACAAACGTTGACGATGGAGAGTCGATGAAGACGCACGTAGTCGACGTAGTTGTTCACTTGATGTAGTCGACATAATGGTTTGCTTGACGATCACAAGATCATGTACACAGTGCCACAAGTGGCAGCGCCCCCGTGCTCGGTCACACGTACAGCTCGTCGTCGACTCCTCCACGCCCTCGGTCCAGCGGGGCTGCGGAAGAAGGGATCCGCCGGACACTCCTCCACACACTTCTCCAAGTGTATGAACTACGAACTACAATTCCGGCAGAGCTTCGCTAAGCTGAGACGGATATTAGGCAGCAACTATGCGAGGAAGGGGAGGATCAAGAAGTGTGTCACATGGAGGAGAGGGAGGGGTTTATATAGGGGAGGAGGGGCAGCCCCCAAGGGGTGGCCGGCCAAGGAGGCCCTCCTCCTCTTCATGGTGGTAACCCCCTCTTCATTCCCTTCATGGTGGTAACCCCCTCATCAACATGAGGTAACCCCCATTTTAATTTTGCATGACATTCATGCTAATTAAAATTCACACTTATTGATTTAATAAAACATTTTTATTTCTTCAATATTTGTTAATTCATTCAATTAACAAACATTAACAAATACACCCTTGAGTTATTTCGATATCCCGAAACAGTTTCGGTGCTTTTCTGAAACAACCCTTATGTTGTCCTGTAATTCGATCGGAGTATCGTATCCACTCAAAAACGACGGCGAACCTTAAGTGTGTCACCCTATGGTTCGTGAATAACGTGGACATGATCGAGACTCCTCTCCGATCAATAATCAACAGCGGGATCTGGAAATCCATGATGACTCCCACTTACTCAACGATGAACTAGTGATCGTGTGAACCAGTAACGAACATAGTTAATTCCTTTTGTCTCGCGATATTATTACTTGTCCGAGATCCGATCATTTGGTATCAACCATACCTAGTTCGATCTCATTCCCGACAAGTCTCTTTACTCGTTCCGTGATAATGCATTCCCGTGACCTAGTCACATGCTTGCAAGCGATTCCAATGCAATATCACCGGGAAGGGCCCAAAGAATATCTTTCCGTCATCCGGATGGACAAATCCCACTCTTGATCCATGAGCCTCAACTAATACTTTCAGAGTACCCAAATCAACCTTTATAATCACCCTATTACGGTGTGACGTTTGATATCATCAAAGTACCCTTCCGGTATCAGTGATTAACATGATCTCATGGTCTAAGGATTAGAACTACTTCGCATGAGTTTGATATAGCAATGAACTTGATGACTTGATCGTATTGCTATTCGTACTATGGGTGTGAGTGTTCATCACATCATTCTTCTAATGATATGACCCCGTTATTAACAACATCCAATGTTCATGATCAGGAAAGCTTGATCATCAGTTAATCAACGAGCTAGTATAAAAGAGAGGCTTTACTAGGAACCCTTTTAGTTTATTAATCACACAAGTATTAATGTTTCCGATTAATACAATTCTAGCATGAAAAATAAACATCTATTATGAACACGGAATAATATAATAACAACTTTATTATTGCCTCTCGGGCATATTCCTTTCACAAATCTATAACATGAGAGAACTGGCATCTTTTCGTTGAAGAGTGCATACCGTGTTGGTCTATGGCTAGCACAGCAGGATCGGGTGATAGCAACCAGTAGCTCAGTTTCTTTGGTTGACAAGCCGATCCGAAAAATGATTTGGAAATGTAATATCCTAGAGAACATGCGAATTTTTGCATGGAAGGCCTTGTCTAATGGCTTAGCAACATAGGACAATTAAAGGCTCCATTATATGGCATATGCAGTATCTATGGATGTGATCAAGAGACCACATATCATGCTCTGATACAGTGCCATCATGCATATGGAGGCCATGAGAACAGAATGGCCTATTCCTAGTATTGCCACACCTACATGGGAGGACTGGCTAAAGACTTGACTCTTGCCACCCACAGAACAACAGTGTGGCATAATTCTTATGATCGCATGGAGAACCTGGCATATGCGGAACGAGATCACACGTGATAAGCCATGCCTCCGATTAGGGCTTCATGTAGGTTCATTAGTAGTTACCTGCACAAGACATGGAGGAACGAGCAAAGCAATTTTTTAAAGTTCTATGGGTAATGCCTCCTACAGGTATGCTGAAGATAAATATAGATGGAGCCTTCTTGGCTCAATCATGACAGGCTGGTGCGGGCATCATTTAAGGCGAAGTGGTGGCACTATTTTTGGGGCATGCAGATCTTTGCGTTTTGTTCGCCAGCTCTTGATTCGAAGATTAATGGTTGTATGGAGGGTGCCAAGCTGACGCTTGATCTTAGCGAGGAAAGCATTCTAGAGGAGACAAATTGTTTGGAGTTGGTGTGAATGGTGAGAAGCACTAATGTTGATAGATCTTGCTTCAGTCATCTAGCGGAGGATCTTCAATATTTATTCTCGTCAGAGCGCATTGTATCTATAACTAAAATTCTTAGGGAGCAAAATTATGCTAATCTTGAGTTAGCTAGGTTCGGTATGTTGGAGGATAGAACTGAGATCCCTTGTTGGATCGTATCCATGGGGATTGTAACAACACTACTATTTACCGCAAAATAATGCAACGGTAAATGCATCTCGCTATTTAGATTTTGAACACAAAAGTACTTACGTTTTGTAGTTTTTTTTTTTTACATAAAAAACTGTCACAGCTTGCAGCTGTCACGGAAACCTCGCACGTTAGCTCGAGTGGTCACTGGTCAGCACGTGACGTGTCGCAATCGGGGATATCGTGAGGCAGACCGCTGGGGCAGGGAGTATCATAGACTAGGTACATCTCACGCGGTCATGCACATCTGAACGTTTCGACTCAACCATTTAGTTCATAGACATAATATTCTCTAGCCACGGGTAAGCATGGGCATGTACTGTACAGTTCGTAGACACTCGATTTATACAACGGCGGGGCACATCAATCTTACGCGGTACTAGTTCTCTGCCCTCATTGCTTGTTATGAGCGGCCGCATCGGTAAGAGAGAGGGCGATGGAGCAGAGCTTCCCGAGCTCGGCGATCCTGTGAATGATGGTGGGGTCGGCGCCGCCCTCCGTGTGGCACCCGTCCATGCACGTCTCGCCGTCGGCCCTCGCCGCCTTCACCCACGCCTTCACGCGGGCGACGTCCCTGTGCTCTACGATCGCCGCCCTCGACCGCGTCAGCTCCGCCACCGCCGCCTGGAACTTGCCCACGCACCGCTCCAGGCACCCCAGCGGCATCCCGCCGGGCATCTTCTCCAGGTTCCGGACGAACGACACCGCCGCATCGCCGCTCTCCGCCGCGAGCGTCACCGCCTGCTCCGCCAGCGCCGGCAGGGTCGTCGGCGCTGGCCCCGCCTTTGCCGACACCGCATGCGCGCAGTAGGACGGGTGCTTCGTGTACTTCCGGCAGGCCTCGTCGACGGTGAAGGCGGTTGTGCACCGGAGCGAGATCGAGACGGCAAGGACGACGGTGGCGAGGACGAGGAGGTGACGGGGAGGAGCCATGATATCGATCGATCTTTTCTTGGGTGGTGTCGAATGAAGGAAAGGAATTCGTTGCCCTGTTGAACGCTCGTGGTGTTGTTATAGAGCAAACTTAGGCGTTGCCGAAACGGAACTGCATGTTGCATGCATGCGATGGCGACGCTAAGAAAGGCGTTCTACCTAAGCCCGTCAACGGAATGGCCTCAGCTTTGACCTGCTAAATTTGGCGTGCCGGTCGGGTCAATGCACCTGCCTATATAAACTGCTGATAAATATGCAGTAACAGAAATCTGCAGATGGGCTACTACCTCCGTTTCTCTTAGAAACGTATATTTATTTTTTGAAGTCAAGCAATATTAATTTGGCCAAATTTTCAGAAAAAACTCATAACCCTTGCTAATAATGATATAGGTGTGTCCAGGGCTCGGTCTATTGAGAATTAGCTTAGCGCTCGTCATCACATCTCAGTTGCAACTAATGTTGCAATTTATTATTACACAAAGCAATCTAATCGTTCGAATGTATCGTTTCTAGTTGCAGCATCCACTACTAGGAGAAACCCTATCTGTGGAGCACCATTTTGAGACTTAGTGGCGCACCTAGCATGCGCCACGCATATCAAGCCACAGGTATATTTTATCTGTGGCGCACGCCTATATGCGCCACGGATATGTGTGGTACCTGTGGCACACCCTAATGCGTGCGCCACGCATAATATCTGCGGCGCACCCCATTTAGGTGCGCCACGGATAGGGTGCGACACTGACATTAAAAATGGTGCTCCACTGATATGTTTTACATTTGTATTTTTTTCGAGAATACGGCAGAAATACACAGTATACAGTAGAAAATATACAATATATAGCAGAAATGCAAAGATATACACATCAGTAACACAGGAATTCACTGAAATACATCAATATGAAGTCCAGTGTCGAAAGACATCAATATGAAGTCAAGTGTCGAAATACATCAATATGAAGTCAAGTGTCGAATCATTAGACAAGTTAAGTACAACTTTGATCATTACATATTATATATGGAGTTACATATCACCTAGACTACTATATGAACGAATAGATCACACCGGTGACGATGATAAGCAAGATCGAGACCATGATCAAGAACTTAATCCGATTCTTCTTCCACACGTGTCTCCTCCACTTGGAGACCGCGAGCTCTCTTGTCTTGTACCCTTTGTAGCAGTTGCCGCTGAAGTTGGTCACCTGTGCCTGGCAGTCCTCCCACTCCTCGTAGACTCCTGGAACCCGACCACTGTACACCACGTACCAGTTCGCCATCTCTCTATAGACATGAAGTATATATGCTATGCAATGAAAGGAATGACAAAGTGCAAACATGCTTGCATGATCACAAATACTATGGCAAGGATTCATGAGCCTAGAATAAAATATAGCATGGATGACGAACGATCATATATAAGCAAGTCCAACATGATCGTCAAGGCATTACGAGCCTCGGCAAGTTAAGGTTTACACACACATGTTCAACAATTAATAGTTCGAAAACAACACTAGGATAGTAAATTTTATGATACATCGACCCAACACCGCTAGCTAGCCACAGACATCATGTAGTCCTCGTCGGGAACGGGCGCACGCCCTCTCTTGTCATGAACGTCCTTGTGTCGCGCTGCCTGTCGAGGCGTCCTTCGATCTCGCAGTTAGTCAACGCTACACCACAATGCATGACCCCCCGGTTGGGTTGACATCTTCATGAAGGACTTGCGCGATCTGAATCTGGATGCGCCAGAAATCTTCCATAAGGTCCGCATCATCGATCGCCGTAAACTTTTCGGCCCATTGTCGAAGATTAGCTGGTAGCGCCCTGATCCGTGAATCCCGGACAATCCCCTTCAGGTGATGGAGGGCGTAGAAGGCCTCCTTCACACTACCAGCCGGCTGCTTGACGCATGGAAACTTTGTGCGGTGCATGAAGATATGCTTGCCATTCTTGACTCTCCCGCCA
The DNA here is from genome assembly GCA_007115705.1 of Dactylis glomerata. NCBI lineage: Eukaryota > Viridiplantae > Streptophyta > Magnoliopsida > Poales > Poaceae > Dactylis > Dactylis glomerata. The sequence continues at coordinate 1,527,487 of QXEO01000906.1, read as the reverse complement.
CCCTTGGTGAATTTGCCCCCCTTGTCGGCGTAGAATTGTAGAGCATCATCAAGCACACTCTTGATTTGGCCATAGTTCTTCATCGGCTTCGTGTCACTCGATGAGTCGAAGTACGTCGCTTGCGACCACCTTGGGCAAATGGATATGAGTGAGCAGTATATGCCTCTACGCAGCACAATTGAAAATAAATTGTTGTAAGAGGACCAACCGGAGAATCTAAGAAAGAAGTTTTCACTGCGGTGTTCACTTACTCGGGAAAGCAAGGTAGAAGAATGGAGTCGATGGTCAGGTTCTCCACAAAGATATTCCCAAGGTACTCCTTCACCGTTGCCCGGTCCGCCTCGTTCACCAAGGCAACGTCACGCATGAAGTAGGGGTCTACTATCACGATGCCCTTGGTCTTCTCCCTCTTCGCCTTCAACGCCATATGAAGCGTGTATAGATGGACCAAGTTATAGTCCAGGCCGTTGGAGTGCAGCAGATTGTAGATGTCCTTGTACCGCACGAAGAAGATTTCAGCGGGTGATGTATCGACGAAGCCATGGCCCTCCGGCACCTTGATTGTGTATACCGGGTACCCCGGGATTCTTTTCTTGGAGAAGGCGCTCCTCGAGATACTGGATGCTGTCGTGCAAATTCACGATCTCTCCACCCGCGTTGGCGAGCATCTCCTTTGTCAGCATCGGCTGACCCGCTATGTGCATGGGGAAATCACGGGGCTCTTCTCGCACGCCGTCCTCAGCTCGGAGTATCTTCCTCGGAGACGGCTAGCTCGAAGCCTTCTTGCTCCGGCTATGCTTCCGGCCCTTCTTCTTCTCCTCGACAGGAGCTGTGGATTGCAACTTATCTGGCACAGGAGCAGCGGATTTCAACTCCTCGTCGACCGCCTTGTGGAGTGTGGTGGGGCTGATAACATTGGCCGGATTGGGTTGTGTAGCTGCGGCTTCCGGAGGCGTCTCCTGAGAACCGTCGCCAAACCGCAGACGTTGCATGCATGACAGGGGACGACCGGCTTGTTGACCACAGGAGGCTGGATCTCCAAGAGGAGGCATGTAGATTCCTTCGTTGGCCCCGGTGTCGAGGAAGCCGTCAATTTCATCACCCTGATCATCGCCGTGGTTAGGTGCAGCGTCCACGTGCTCGGGTGGAGGCGACGGCGTGTGCGCGGCTAGCTGCTGATGCCTCTTGGTGGCGGGGACGAACACCAGTGGCCGTGTGTTTTTAGCAGGGGCAGCCGCGGGGCGCTGATCATCCTTTGCAAGGCGAATCTATGACTTTGGCCATAGCAAGGGCCAGCCGACGCAACCTCCAAGAGAGTAATGCTCATCGGCTCCATGAGGTTGCATGGGAGGATCAACGCCTTCGCAACCCTTCAAAAGATGCACCAGGGCGACCCTGAACATGCCAGTAGGGATGGGAAGTTGTGCATCAGGGGGTTCTTTGGTTGGCATATGGTACCCTTTCCTACATCCTTCAGCACGCCGTTCACATAGTGCAGCAAGGTGCAACTAGTGTCCTGCGGGAGAACATGTTGGGCATCATTATCAGATGGTACTCATCAAAAAGGACGGCAGAGTATGAAGTTGAGCCTACGATTAGTTACCTTGGTAAGGGCGTCGAGGTCGGCTAAGGTGGACACGCGAGGCTGCGTGGGCTGCGGTGGAGGCGGCGGCGGCACGTTGGTGTTGGGCTGCGAAGGCTGTGCAAGAGTTTGAGAAACTCGTGGTAAGCAACTTACTGCGTATCTCAAGTCGATTTGCAATTAATAATGAACCGATGATTCTAATTGGGTTCATGAATCCTTTTGCAGGAAGCTGAAATAGCGGCCGAGGCAGCTTGCTCCACCCAAGGGCTATCGGAGCCTTGGGACACTCCTTTCAACAGGGCGACTAATATTATGAAGAAGAGGCCCAAGCACAAGAAGATGACGTCCGCTGGACGTGTTTCCGGCTTTGGGCTGACCATGAAAGTCAGCGTCCACTTCAAAGAGGAATCAAAGACTAGAAAGGAGAGAAGAAGCAAGGTGGAGTAGGCGCAGAGGCGGGAGATTGCAGATCTCAAGGCGCAAGTGGCCGCGCTGCCAGCGCAGATGGAGGAGAAGTTCGAAGCAAGGTTGCGCCAAGTCATTCCTCCTCAACTGTGGGAGGGTCTAGCAGCGTGGAATGCCGCTGGTGGAGTTGGGCCGATACCGGTGCCCAGCGTGTCCGGCAGCAACTCGGCCCAACACGTGTCGCCGAACATGGTGACCCTGCCCTCCTACCCATAGGCAGACCCGTTCGCGGGGCTGAGCCCGCTGGCCGCTGACACCAACAACGCGCAGCCGGCGCCGGTGCCCAACACCAACACGCGGCGGCCACCTCCGCCGCAGCCCAACACCAACATGCGGCCGCCGCCTCCGCCGTAGCCCAACACCAACGTGCAGCCGCCGCCCAACACCAACGTGCAGCCGCCGCCCAACACCAACGTGCAGCCGCCGCCTCCACCGCAGCCCACGCAGCCTCGCGTGTCCACCTTAGCCGACCTCGACGCCCTTACCAAGTGACAAGGGTATAGATAATAGAGCCCGTTAGTTGTGTACCCCTGAGGCCCGATAAGCTAGGCCCAATTGTAATGATAGTCGAATACGAGTTATTACCGTATGTCGATATTTGTAATCTGTATCGAACCCGAACCGATCCTCGAGACCTGGCCACCTATATATAGGGGCCAGGAGGGGACGGTGGAGGGCAGATTGAAAAGCAAGCCAGGTTGAACACCCAAGTTTACTTTCGATATACACCTATCTCGACTAACTTTACCTTCGAGTTCATCCGACGCCCTATCTCCCCGATCCTCAGTCCTTCATCTAGGACATTTGTCGAGTTAACCCTCGTCAATTGGCGCCGACCGTGGGGATTCTGGGCGTTGGAGTCATGAATTCGACGGCTTTTTCGCTTTTAGCCAACAGTAGTCCAGAAGTCGACGGAAATCAAGAAGTGGAGTTAACTATCGGAAGTTTGAGCATCCTCATCGGGCCGTCGGGTTCTTCTCGCCTTTCGGATTCGACGAAACAAAATCAATATCCGTCGGCACGAGAACCCAACACAACAGTAGTGATGGAGTATTCTGAAGGCTCTTCCAGCGAAGTAAATTCGCCGGTCAGCCTAGAAGAAGTGCAAAAAGAAGAGGTCGCAAAAGACAACGAAGAAAAAGAAAATTCTGACGTAGAAGTCCAACTCGATGATCTCACGATCTGCCTCGACAATATCTCAAACAATTCAACAGATACGTGGAAAACAGGGGTAGAGCTTTCTGAGGACAGCGACTCGATCTTTTCAAGCTTTAAAAGCGACATCGGCAAGCAGTGCCAAGTACTCGCCATTGTGGGCGACAACTCAGAAGAATTCGATGAAAATAACAACCCAGTGATAAACCCAGCAAATATCGACAGAGGAGCAAATCACCTAGCAGAAGGGCAAACAGTGGAAATCCTCGCAGCCAGGGAGAAAATTCGACTATCAGTCGACGAGTGGAAAATAATAAGAGAAGCCGTAGAACACGGCAAGCCAATACCATCCAGCTCCAGCAAAGACATGCTTTTTGGGTATCATTATGCCCTTAGGCAGCAAGCAAAGCAATTAGCAAAGGAAAAGGTAGAGATACAAAGAAGAAAAGATTCAGCCATTGCAGCCAGCGAAGCTGCCCGTAGAGCACGAAGCGACGCATCACACAGCAACGCGAGGAAGCAATATCGTCGACATGGCTCAAGGTACGACAACCTCGAGTACTCCGACAAGCAAAGTATTTCCAAAAACCTCGACTCGTCCTTCCTATCGGTCGACGAGCAGGGAAACATCTTACCAAAAACTCCCGAAGCAGCACTAGTGGCAGCGCAAGCATACCTACTTACAACTCAACCAAGTCCAGGAGATCCTAGGGAGCATATGCATAGAGCAGCACTAAATGGACTCAATATGGTAAGTCACAAGCTATCAGCAAAAGGAGAAGAAGCGCATCATCACAAGGAAGCACACAAAGCAAGGTCACCTCGCCATCACAGTAGTCCTCGGCATAGAAGCAGTAAACACCGATCTCGATCGCCATCACCAAAACAGCACGGTGGGACTCGAAAATCGCGATCCCCAAGGCGCGACTATGAAGACGACGAAAAAGAGATGGGGGCATCATGCTTTACCCGTAGGGTTCGCATCACTCCAGTTCCTAAGGGATTCAAGTTACCTCATGACCAGCAAAAGTACGACGGCTCGCAGGAACCACAATCATGGCTCGCAGATTACCTACAAGCAATCCAAATACTAGGAGGAACCAAAGAGACAGCAATGCAAAGTTTGCAGTTACACCTCACCGGAGCGGCAAGGTCGTGGTTGAGCAAACTAGAGAAAGAATCTATTGGAAATTGGGAAGATCTCACAAAGCAATTCACAAACAACTTCAGATCGACGTACAAACGGCCAGCATCAATAGAAGAAGTCAAGGCATGCGTACAGCAACGCGACGAAACATTACGGGCATACATCCAAAGATGGAGCCTGATCAAAAATTCGGCAGTCGAAGTTTCAGACGAAAGAGCAATAGACGCGTTCATCATTGGATTAAGGCGAAGAGACCTAGTCGAAGAGATGGGTAGAATCAAACCAAAAACAGTGTCAGATCTCATGGACACAGCAAACAGATTTGCAGATGGAGAAGATGCGTGCAACAACAAACGAACGCGATCTCCAGAGGACGACAGGAGAAACAGATATGGAAGTCAAAGAAGACGATCCCGAAACTATGATACCTACGGCTCTCATAGCCAAGTCGCCGCAGAATATAAAGACAACAGTTATCAAGGAAACGATCGCAGAAGCTCGGGATATCGCAGCTACGGAAGAGAAGATTACAAGAAGTTCCCACCAAGAGAATCCAGAGAGTACAACCCATCACCAGAGGATATGCTCAATGGGCCTTGCCATATACACTCAGCGTTCGTCGACGGGAAGCGAGTATCAAGGCACGCAATGAAAGACTGCACTACATTCTTAAAACTCAAAGAAGCAGCAGTAAACAAACAAACCGAAGCAAGGCGACAAGGATTCGAAGGAAGTAACAATCCCCCGACAAGCAAGCAAGGAAACAACGGAGCCTCCCAAGGGCAAGACCAGCAAAACAAAGAACACGACGACGACGACGAAGGGTACGTCCCATCAAAAGGACACATCACAGCAATGATACAACCAGTGCCCAAGTCGAACAAAGAAGAAAAGAGTATAACTCGACAAGTCAATCTAGCAGTCATGTCACCGCCAGCTGCAACAGAATATCTGCATTGGTCAGAACAACCAATCGAGTTCAACAGAGAGGACCACCCCATAACAGTACCTCGGCCAGGAAACGCGCCTTTGGTACTCAAAGCTCAAATCGGCGCGTATGATGTCGACAGAATATTCATGGATGCAGGGAGTGGAATTAACTTGATATACGCAAAAACACTCAGAGCAATGCATATATCACTAGAGTTTCTGAAGCCAACAGACTGTTCCTTCCACGGAATCGTACCAGGAAGCGCCAATTACCCACTGGGTCGAATAGCACTCAATGTTTGTTTCGGCAACCGACAAAATTACAGAAGGGAGAAACTAGACTTCGAAGTCATGGACTGGCCATCACAATATCACGCGATCCTCGGACGACCCGCGTTTTCGCGATTCATGGCAGTACCTCACTACACATACTTGGTACTTAAGATGCCAGGACCAAAAGGAATAATCACGGTGAAAGGAAGCTTTGAAGTTTCAGATCTCTGCGACAGGGAATTCCACAAGATGGCGCAAAATTTTGGCATAATAGTCAACCACGCAGAAAAGGCAAAGAGCGCGACTACAGAAGGCGTTAAGCTACTCGAAGGATGCACCGCGGAGCCCGAAACGAAGAAGCCACGAACAGGAGCGTCAGGAGAAGACACAGGCGCAGAAGAGAAAGGGAAAGCCACGATGACATAAGCGTCAAAAAGGCGACAGAGTAGAACAGTAAAGGCTGGAAAAGCCACGAGTTATTCCAGGGGCAATGCCCTCTAGATCCAGAACACAGGTCATAGGCCGGATCTCTTGGGTCACCCCATGTATCTTATATGACAAGTATAAATAAAGATAAATCGTTCCTCATATTTGAGTTTACGAGTCTTTCAAAAAGAAGATGCGGCAAACGCACGAACCATACAAATACGCCCTGAGAATAAATTTCAGACATACAGTCGAGAAATAAAGAGTCTCTCGCGTTCCACGCACACCTTACAACATCGGGTTGTCAGAATCATCTACGCCTAAAGGATCTAAATAATGATACTCGCGGAAAAACGCAGCATCCGCCTCTAGAAGCCTAGCTACAAGTCTTCGAGCAGGTTGAAGCGTGCTCTCCATATGAACCCGAAGGCTAGCTCCACCTGGAGCCAAACTTAGGGACATAGTGCTATAATTCAACCTTGGTTGCCACTTCCGTATCCACCCAAGGGCAAAATTGGCACCAGCCACTAAGTTCAGCTCTATGAGCCTATGAATTCGCTGGCTAGATCGGAAAGCATCAAGAAGAAGTGGGAAAGTTGCAGGCAAAGGATTACGGGGAAGCATGACGGAGTGCATAGTTGTAAGAGCCCGCCGGCAACCATCAACTGACTCGCCAATATGCTGGGCACGGTCTTGAAGCAATACAATGGCGCTCCGGCGTCGAGGATCAGACCACAGAGTCTCGTAGTCAGTCGATATCTTCTCCAAAGCAGCATTTCGCTCAGCAACTCGACGTTGTTCAGCAGCAAAATCCAAGCAAGTACCTACAATGCCAAATATATCACAAAGAGAAGTGCGCAAACAGCTAAAGAAGGAGTCGACAGGAAACTCACATCGCAATAGCTCGCAAGCAGACTCGACAATGCCAAGAATGAAAGATTCGCATTCCTCATTATGAGCAACCTTCGCCGTCAAGCAGGAGACCTTTTCTTCAAGTGAAGAGATTTTCTTCATATAGCCACTGGCCTGGCTACCCTTTTTAATAGCCATTTGCGCTTGGCGTTTAGCCAAGGATAGGCGAGTTTCAAGGTCGGCAATCCTGGAAGAATATTCTTCGCAGTGACTACATCGACTAAGAGTCGACGAAATCTGAGGATTGAATCCACGAGCAGAGGAAGGAGCAGAAGGATGAGAAGAAGGATCACTACCACGCATCGACTACAAAAAGAAAGAAAGGAGAAGCTATTTCAGAAATGCAGCATAAAAACTTCTTACGAAGCGGATATATTTACATAAGAGTACAACCCTATGACTAAGTTTCTCGGGTTGTACCTACTTGGAGTCTTTTACATTAAAAAGGAGGAAACTAAATACTACAAAGAGGCTGAATCTACGCCACCTCAGCATGGTGCTCCGTGGCAGAAGAGGGCACGGCAGTTTCCTCGCCAGAAGTCGATGGTGGTACTGGATCTTTCACCACCGAAGCCGATGCAGCAGGCACTGAAGAGGCTGCCGAAGGAGAAATAGTCGACAGCAGCGCAGGCGCTAGCTTCTTCGCCTTCTCGAAGAAAATCTTCATCTCATCCCGGGAGTAGCCGAGAGGGGCGTTAACTTTCTCCCAATCAAAGTCCGTCCCATGAGCGAGAGATAGCGCAATGGCACCTTCAGCTCCACGCTTAATGGAAAGAGCTTTGAACTAGAGAAGAGGGTCTTCAGTGGTGTCGAAGGATTTGGCGAGATCAGTCAAGTTATCCTTCGGAACTGTCGCCTTTTTCTTCGGCCATAAGCCGACAAACAGTCGCGATAAAACACGACTAACCAATTCAAAATTTTCCTGGATAGATATCCAGTTTGCTTCGAGTTGATTAACCGCATCCATGAGAGGATCGTCATCTGTTTGAAGGGACGACGGGGATACCCCTGTGAATTCTACAGCAATAAGAAAGACAAGAAAAGGCAAGTGTCAACAAGCACACTAGCGCAACAGGAGATGAAAATAGAAGACAAGTCGAAAAACTTACGTTCGGCAACAGAAGACATAGTGTGAAGACGTTCTGCTACGGCCTGCTCCCGTTGAGTATTTTCCTTCTGAGCATCAGCCAAAGCCCTTTCCGCTTTCTTCGCCTTCGTAAGCGCAGATTTTTGCGACTTCTCAGCAATGGCTTTAGCAGCGGTCGCAGCATCATAAGCTTTTTGCGAGGCTTTCAGTTCTGCTTCCAGTGAAGCAATTCGAGCATCGGCGGCTGCTAAAGTAGTTGCACAAGAAATCGACAAGGAATCAGGTATATAATGAAGGATGCAGTGCAGAAGGCAAATAGTGATTGAACGTCAAAAATTGTACCTTCGGACGCTTTCGCAACCTTTAGGTACCCCGCGCACTCCGTGCCCAGGGCGATGAATCTCTTGATCAATGCCTGCCAGAAGAAAAGTATAAGAGAAGAAGGGCATGGAAGGAAAGAAGGGAAAAAGAATCACTCACATCATCAGAAGAAACCGCAGAAACGTGGGCCTCCAGAGAAACCTCGACTTCTTTGGTCTTCTTCGCGCGTTTGGGGTTTCGGGTTTGAGATTGAGGCACCTTCCTCACAGTGGACCTGGTAGTCCTCACCGCAACAGCTGGTTCATCAGGCTCCTCAATAGCCGCAGGAGAAATCGAGGGAGCAGCCGTAGCATACACCGGCGGCTCTTCGTCGTCACTACATGACAAAGGCAAATTATGAAAACAAGTCGAAGAAGATACAATTGAGAAGCGTGATTACAATACTTACGAAGCTAGCATGTCGAAGTATTCAAGGTCTTCCACTTCAACAGAGGCTTTACCAGCCGCCGCAGAACTCGAGGAAGCAATGTCATCGACACGTTTTCTTTTCTTATCGACACCAACCTCATCAGCAAATACGGGAGGAAGCGATGTCGACGAGCTAGTCTCATCTTCCGATTCTTCGACATCATCTTCGTCCTGACTATCGTCAGCCTCGGGGGCTTCAGATGCAGGAGAGGCGAGATCAGCTGGCAGAGGCCCTGCCTCCGGAAGAGGAGGATGAGAAACAATAAATTCGTGACCCTGCATATTAATAAATCAGCAGAGTTCGGGTACCAAAGAAGAATGCAAGTCAAAATGAAGAAAAGTTGGATAAAAGTGGATGCAGCGGTGTATACCTCAGGAATAGGGTGCACGGAGTCGAAGAAATCTGACTTCAGGTCAGCAACTGAATGCTCTTTGGTGAGCTTGGTGAGATTCCTGACTCGCTTGTCGACATCTTCTTTCGACATAAGATCTTCAGATATGCGAGTAGGGTCCTCCAAGCCAGAATAAGTCCAGAGATTGGTGAGGCGGTGCTGTAGGGGTTGAACTCGATGTTGTATGAAAAACGCCATGAGCTGGATACCCGACAAAGCACCCCCTAGGCCTGTTTTAAGATTTTGAATGCGGGATAGAAGAGGAAAGATTTGTGCAACTTCCTCATCTGAGGGAAGCGAATCCCACGACTTCAATTTCTTCACTTCTTGAGAAGCGTCAAAAGGAGGAAGGCCAAACTCATCTTCAGGAGAGGATTTGCGGTCCTTGATATAGAACCACTTTGTCCTCCACCCTTGGACAGATGCGGCCATAGAAAATTCAAGATATTGCGCTTCAGGGCGCACAGAAACAACGGCTCCGCCCAGTTCGGGTTTCCTTGCCAGAGAAACGTTGGGACGGAGTCGAAAGATCGATCTCCACAGAGTAAAGTGAGGCTCAATGCCTAAGAAGGACTCGCAAAGAGTCACGAAACAGGCAATGTGTAGAAGAGAATTGGGTGTAAGCTGTACGCCGTAAACAAACAAAAGCCCATGGAGAAATTCGTGGGCAGGAAGAGAGAAACCTCGGAGGAGAAAAGCAAGGAATATTACCCGGTAACCGCTCGGGGGCTTCGGGATCCGTTCGGTGCTGGGGAAGATGATGGAGTCTTCGGCGGCGACGAAGCCGTCCGCCTTGGCCTTCTGCACCTCCTTCTTGGAGATGGTGGAGCGAACCCAGCTGGTGGCGGAGGATTTGGCCATGATGTTCTTAGTAGCCAGGTGCTTCACGCGCATCCAGTACGAAGTGCGCTTGGGGGCTCTGAGCGAGAGGAGGACACAGAGGAGATCGGCAATGGAAGCAGCGGAAGTCACGAGCTGGTGAATAGTACGATTCCCCACTATGCCTGTTATATATCTTCTGGGAGAAGGATCGTGGGCTGAGACGTGGCGTAAAGATCGGAAACGGCAGCCCACCAACGGTAAAAAAATCGTGCGGCCCGTTCAACGGTCACAAAATCGTGGAAGTTACAGTATTGCCAATAAAATGGTTCGCATTAATGAAGAGTTACGTCATCATTGACGCGATAAAAGCAATATATATAAAGGTAAAAAGGTGACGCTGACAAATGCAGAGATTGTTTAAAAAGGATCATATAGGAAGGATCTTTTTAGTACAGCCTTGGGGGCTGCTCCTTTCATAAAGTATCGAATGGAACTCTACATTTGAAGGAGAGGGTCGTTACTCGACGAAAGGGTGTTCTTGAAAGTATCTCGAGTTGAAGAACTTCGCAAGTGAAGTGGTTCAAGTTGAAGTATGACGAGCATTATTTTCTCTTGAGCCTATACTCGAAAAAATCTTTTTTCGACTATAGCCTCGGGGGCTACTCCCATCGGGAGCGCTGAGCGCGCACCCGACGATGTTGATTGGTGAAGCATTGAAGATTGGACAAGCGTTACTCCCATCGGGAGCGAGTTTTATGGTTGTAGAAACCCGAATTGTTTTAGTCAAAATTTGACTACGATTCTCGAGTTACGTTATCGCAATGAAACTCGAATGCCGTGACTTGTCACGAAGGTAAGACCCCGGGATCCGTCCTGTGTGGCCTGGTATACGCACATGGATGCACTCTGCTGGTATGTATCCGTGTCTACGACGCGAAGAAAATCCTGGTGGACGCACTGGGTACCCTGAGAACCACTGGGATTCATTTTTTGTAAGTCCTAAATGAGGCAAAAGAATGGGTTTGACCGGTATCCCGAATTCAAGTCCAAGGGGATTGAATTTGAAGTAGGTGACAAGTGTCTGTTCCGGCAGTTAACTGACCTCTTGATCCGTCAGAGTTGTTAGGCTTGTTCATCGAGACCCCTTGCGAGCAAATTATCATCAATATAAGTCGAAAGACCAAGTCGAAGATTTCAAGATAAAGTCGAAGAATTGATCAAGTCGAAGATTTGAAGATTAGAGATTTAACCCGAATCTGCAATTCTGGTAGAATCTCAGGGGCTACTGACAAGGGTATAGATAATAGAGCCCGTTAGTTGTGTACCCCTGAGGCCCGATAAGCTAGGCCCAATTGTAATGATAGTCGAATATGAGTTATTACCGTATGTCGATATTTGTAATCTGTATCGAACCCGAACCGATCCTCGAGACCTGGCCACCTATATATATGGGCCAGGAGGGGACGGTGGAGGGCAGATTGAAAAGCAAGCCAGGTTGAACACCCAAGTTTACTTTCGATATACACCTATCTCGACTAACTTTATCTTCGAGTTCATCCGACGCCCTATCTCCCCGATCCTAAGTCCTTCATCTAGGACATTTGTCGAGTTAACCCTCGTCACCAAGGTAACTAATCGTAGGCTCGACTTCATACTCTACCGTCCTTTTTGATGAGTACCATCTGATAATGATGCCCAACATGTTCTCCCGCAGGACACTAGTTGAACCTTGCTGCACTATGTGAACGGCGTGCTGAAGGATGTAGGCAAGGGTACCATATGCCAACCGAAGAACCCCCTAATGCACAACATGCCCATCCCTGCTGGCATGTTCAGGGTCGCCCTGGTGCGTCCTTTGAAGGGTTGCGAAGGCGTTGATCCTCCCATGCAACCTCATGGAGCCGATGAGCATTACTCTCTCGGAGGTAGCGTCGGTTGGCCCATGCTGTGGCCAAAGTCACAGATTCGCCTTGCAAAGGATGATCAGCACCCCACGGCTGCCCCCGCTAAAACACACGGCCACCGGTGTTCGTCCCCGCCACCAAGAAGCATCAGGAGCTAGCCGCGCACACTCCGTCGCCTCCACCCAAGCACGTGGACGCTACACCTAACCACGGCGATGATCAGGGTGATGTAATTGACGGCTTCCTCGACACCGGGGCCAATGAAGGAATCTACATGCCTCCTCTTGGAGATCCAGCCTCCCGTGGTCAACAAGCCGGTCATCCCCTGTCATGCATGCAGCGTCTGCGGTTCGGTGACGGTTCTCAGGAGACGCCTCTGGAAGCCGCAGCCACACAACCCAATCCGGCCAATGATATCAGCCCCACCACACTCCACAAGGCGGTCGACGAGCAGTTGAAATCCGCTGCTCCCGTGCCGGATAAGTTGCAATCCACAGCTCCTGTTGAGGAGAAGAAGAAGGGCCGGAAACATAGACGGATGATGGCTGTCGTGTAGTTGATGATGATTATGGCCAGGCAGTTGGGAAACTCCAAGCGGAAAGTATGATGAGCACAGCGGCAAGTCTTTTCCCTCAGTAAGAAACCAAGGTTTAATCGTTCAGGAGAAGAGCAGACAAACAACTGAAGGTGATCCGGACTGGCTTAATAACACTCCAACAAGGGCGCCGTTTAATGATACTTGTTGACTCGTCTTCGGCCAGTAGCAACATGGGACCTGCACACACACAACCAACTACTTTGTTCCCAACTTGCGATGAGGTTGTCAATCTCACCGGTTTGCTTTAAACAAAGGGTATGAGCGTATCGAGTGGAAAGTGATAATAGTATGCGAGTAAAGTAAACAGTGCAAGTAAAATAAACAGGTGATAGCAATATGATGGAAATAGGACCAGGGTCCACAGTTCACTAGTGGTGTCTCTCCATAAGATAAATAACATATGCTGGGTAAACAAATTACAGTTGGGCAATTGATAGAATAAAGATAAACGTGATATGTCAAGAAGATCACTATGCGATTTACTCTGGGCATTACAACAAAATACATAGACCGCCATCCAACTGCATCTATGACTAATAATCCACTCACGGGGATATCATCCGAACACCCCATGAGTATTAAGTTGTGAACAACAGATAATTGCATTAAGCAAAGTGTGTAATGTAAACAAAGCATATGCCCTCGAGCATATGAATGTTGTTTTCTCCCTAGTAGCAACAGCACATATACAACCTTAGCGGTTTCTGTCACTCCCCCAGATTAAATAGAGGCATGAACCCACTATCGAGCATAAATACCCCCTCTTGGAGTCACTAGCAACTACTCGGCCAAGATAGCTACTAACAACGGAGAGCATGCAAGATCATAAACAACATAGAGATAACATAAGATATATTTAAGTATAGCAACTCAATCATAAGACCAATATTCATCGGATCCCAACAAACCAAACATGTAGAATTACATAACGGTGATCTCAATCATGTAGGACAGCTCATGAGATCTAAACATGAAGCACATGGTGGAGGGGACAACCATCTAGCTACTGCTATGGACCCATAGTCCAAGGTAGACTACTCACTCATCGCTCCGGAGGCAAGCATGGCGATGAAGAAGACCTCCGGTGGCGATTCCCCTCTCCGGCAGGGTGCCGGGAAGAGCTTCTGGACCCTCCCGATCTTTGGGACGACGGCGGCGGCGAATCGCGATGTGTTCTGGAAAATTGATCGGGTACTTAGGTTTTTTCCGTCGGGGGGTCTTTATAGGCGAAAGGGCATCGTCAGAGGTGGACCGAGGCGCCCTCACAAATAGGGGGCGCGGCCAGGGGCTGGGCCGTGCCGCCCTGGTGTGTGGGGCCCTCGTGGCCCCCCTCCAACTTCTCTTCGGTTCTTTGGAAGCTTCCAGGAAAAATAAGACTTCAGGAACTTGTTTTGTCCAATTCCGAGAATATTTCCTGTGTAGCTTTTCTGAAACTCAAAAATAGCAGAAAACTGGGAACTGGCACTGTGGCGACTTGTTAATAGGTTAGTTCCGGAAAATGCATAAAAGTGCCACGAAGTGTAACGAAACATTAGGCAAATGGTGTAAAAACAAGCATGGAGCATCAAAAATTATAGATACGTTGGAGACGTATCAAGCATCCCTAAGCTTAACTCCTGCTCGTCCTCGAGTAGGTAAGTGATAACAAAAGTATAATTTTTGAGGTGACATGCACCTACACAATCTTGATCATATATGTAAGCATTTGTGAGCTGGGATCAAAAGAACTTAAAACATGGGCATGAAAGATATAATCTTGACAATAAAAACTTAGCAACCATGTTATAAACATGAAAATGAACACAAACAAAAGATCATGAAAATGAAACAATGAAAGTCAAACGTGTGTTCAAATCATAAGGAAAAACATACAAATGGTTTTCAGCTTGTCCTTCATGGAGAGCAAAACATAAATGCATAGGACACCTTCAAGTTTAAGAGGGTGACTAGATACAAATAATTTGAAAACAAGTGAAACCAACAATATGAATCAATCAATGAAAACTTTGGGACAATGCACATTATACTAGGAATGACAACTATGCTCTCTTAATGGTGCATAAAGATAGAAGGTGGTGACTCAACATGAAAGTAAAAGAAAGGCCCTTCGCGGAGGGAAGCAGTGATTGCAAGTTTTATAGATCTTCAAAAATTATGGTACTTACCGGCTTTGAGCTCTCATTGGCCCCATCATAAGCATGTTGAATGGTTAAAGTTAATGCGAGAACAATTATGATGCATATGCTTGACAAATCATAAGTCAAAAACCTCGTGCCCCGTGAATACGAGTACCCAAACCTCATGCTACTTTACTTAGAGTCCCAAGCAAGGCTATTGTCATTGTAAGTATATATGTATCATCGAAAACCGCCAACGGGGTACCTCCGTGCCCGATGACATGGAACAAGCCCACATCAAAATGACAGGACAAGCAGACAATGAACACATCGACATCTCTTTTATTTGCTATTTGTTTAGCTTTTTATTTTGAGATGCGTCATCGAATGTCCACTATGGGTATGCTACAAATTTCCACCATGAATTATGCATGGCTTAGATTGGCGGCCCAGGCGTTTCCCTAACACATATACAAACTCCATGATCCCCGCAAGATTCCCAATTCATTTCACACCGCGGGCATCCATAAACAAAAGATCACGATATCAACTCAAAAAAGAAGTGCAATGTTGAAAGCTTGCCCCATGACAGCATGGTTGGGCTAGTCTCCAACTTACAACTTGCAAGCATAACAACTCAACATAAGAGACCACAATGTCAAAAAATTTAAGAACAAGAAAAAGTAAAGTGTGCCTTCCGGTTCGTGAGAGCTTTACTGACCAATTTTTGCATAACACTGGTAAGAGTTTAATTTGAAGGGAAAATAAAAGCAAGTCAAATTTACTTGGAATAGCAAATTGCTAGTAGGTATGTATGGTGGACACTTTGGAAACCTTGGTTTTTAGGAGTTGGATGCACGAGTAGAGCTCATACTCAGTGCAAAATGAAAGCTAGCAAAAGACTGGGAGCGACCAACTAAGAGAGCAATAACGGCCATAATCATGCAGAGCGACAAAGTGACATTAAAAGAAGCATAAGATGGTATCAAAAGTCAAAAATCAAATGATCATGGAGGCAATGGCGACTTTGTATGAGTCAGACATGTGTGAGCATGCGCCAAGTCAACCCAAATAAAGCATCAAGGAGAAAACCAAAATAATGCTTCCAAATAATTTAAACAACGCATGATTTTTTCAAAGGATCATTAAGCAATCTCAGTTATTTGAGACAAGTCATGCTACAGCAAAACCACTAAGTATACTATCAAAAAGACATTAAGCACGACGTGCAAAAGCCTAGGCCGCAGTCTACACAAGCTCCTACTTGTACCACTTTTTTGCATAAAACTTTTTCTCTTTTCCAACACCATTAAAACCTTTTTGAGGAAACTCTTTTGAGGAAAACCAACATGTACCAGAGGTAAAAATACACCTTGATGGAAAGATAAAACAAGATCTGAACAAAAATCAAGGCGAAAAACAAAGGCTAAACGCAGTAGCAGAAAAAGAGAACACTCATTGAACGATAAGAGTGAAAACTAGAGTGTTCTTGGCAATGAAAAACGAGTTCATCTCCTCCAAAAGAAGCATGATGTGATCTAACCACTTATTACAGCAAACAAAACAAAAGAAAACTGAAAACAAAAACAACTGACGCTCCAAGAAAAATGCATAGTGCATGAAGCAATAAAAATATAGTGTTTTGAAAAGTGACCTGATTTTTGCTGATGAAGAAGGGGGTGCCTCGGGGGCATCCCCAAGCTTTGACGCTTGTACCTCTTGGATATTTCTTGGGGGTTGCATTGGCATCCCCAAGCTTGAGCTTTTGTCCATTCTTCATCTCATCTCATCACTCTCCGATCCCTACACTTGAAAACTTCCTTCATACAAAACTAAACACAATTCTATTAGCAACATTAGTGTAAGCATAACATTGAATCAACCCTTTTTGCTTCAGGTTTCAACCCAAAACCACCAGATATAAAGTATATACTACTGTAGCAACTTCCCCAAAATTTCCGTGATCAAAAGAACTCAAAAAGAAAGCGATAAAGCGGCAAACACAAATATTGGCAGAAATCTGTCAAAACAGAACAGCTGACAAAGGTCGAATTTTTTAGGGGTTTTCTGTTGCTCAAATCAAAAAGTGTTCAACTAATGAAAGTTTGGATATAACCTGGGGCATATGCACAAGAAATTTCAGGTCCAGAAGATATACAGAGAATTTTCACGAATTTTTACGGTGCAGCACCGAAAAACTGTTTCAGGACAGCAACATCCCCAAATCTTACCTCACTCAAATTAGAGGCTTCTCTTGGCACAAAAACGAAATAAAATGGACAAGGAGAGGTCATTACAGTAGTAATAACTTCCAAGACTCAAATAAAAGAAAAATAACTGAAAGTAAAAACATTGGGTTATCTCCCAAGAGTGCTTTTCTTTAACGCCTTTGAGCTAGGCGCAGTAATTTGCAAAGATGCTCATGTGGGCGCCTTATAAGAGCTTGAGGCAAAGGCGCCATATAGGAACTTAAAGCAATAGAGAGCATCAAAAAGCAAATGTGAAAGACATTTAAATCTAAACCACTTCCTATGAAAAATAGTCTTGTAAAGAGACAAGTCATGAAAGCGCAAAGCAAAAAGCATAGGAAGGCAAAACAAGTACAACTTCAAGAATTGCAACATAAAAAGGGGAAACTCAATATTGTTGAGATCCATCAAACCATGTTTCCCTCTCTCATAATAACTTTCAGTAGCATCATGAATAGAATTAACAATATAACTATCACATAAAGCTTCCCTATCATGAGCCACATGCATAAAAGAATTAATACTCCCCACATGAACAATTGTAGTAGGAGCAGATTCGACAGAATAATTATTCTCATCACCATAATCATCAAAAATAGGAGGCATATTGTAATCATAACTAATTTTCTCCTCAAAAGTAGGTGAACTGAAAATATTATACCCATCATAAACTAGAGGTTTAGTATCATCACAAGCTAGAGAACTACTATGTCGCAAAGCATATTCATCAAACATATCATCATAAGAAGGAACATGGATAGCACTAATGGTACAACAATTATTAACCTTAGAATTGGCACCAAAAAGATTTTCAATATCAAAAGTAGAGTGCTTTTCCCAATCATGATCACTAACATAGGTAACAGGCATGGGAACATCATCCCAATCAGAATTATCATAATCTATAGCAGGATCATAATGCTTAGGGGAAGATACCGTGTTCTCTCGCCTTTTACTCCTCTTCTTCTTCTTCATACTCTTCTTACTCTCTCCTTTAGGAGGGAGAGACTTAAAGGGCATCTTCTCCACATATTCTTTAGGAGGGAAAGGCATCTTCTCCACATAATCTGGTTTGCTGACAGGAACAACAGAAGAAACTTTGGAGGATTCCTCCTCTTTATTAATAAGATCAAAACATCTATTAGTCCTGTCATATCTTGGCAAAACATCATGTTTTATAAGATCTTGTAAGTAAGTATTTGTGAGGCAATCTTTAACACAATAGAGATGACAACCACGAAGGATGCTATTAATATCAACATCTTTCATATCAACCAAGGAAATCTTTCTAGATATCTCTTCACAATTCAAAAACAAAGTAAGCTCATCATACTGATTGAATGTAATCTTATCATCACTATACAAATCTGTGGTACTCACTCGATTAATTGGGCATTGGAAATTAAAGTGAACCTTTTTACCGCAAAATTCACAAAGAAAAGGATAAAGTTCACAAACCTTTTCACCAAGCTCATCTAGATCCCTGAGCCACGTATTGGTTTCTTCATTCCCATGGGTGATGCAATAATCTTCCTTGTTGTGACTCTGTTCACAAGGTCTATGTATTCCACAAAAATTAACATGCTTATAAGAAATAGAACTTTTAGAAGTTTGAGCATGTTTATTGCAATCATCAATAACAATATCACTTTCTATGCAAGTGTCCTTAAAAGGTTCATGATACACGCCCCCATTTCCTTTAGGAACATTCATATGGGAAGCAAAGGATTTAAAGCAATCAACCATAATTTGAGGATCAAGACCATATTTACCACTAAGCTCTTGAAAATTAGCAGTTTCAGCGAAAGACTTAATGCAATCAAACTCGTAATTCATACCTGATCCTTTACCTTTGTCGCTATCCCAACCTTCAATATTGTTTTGAATTGTTTCAAGCAGATCCCACTTGGTGTTAACATCCTTGCTTGTGAAAGACCCATCAAAGCATGCATCTAGATAGTCCATCTAATATCCTGAAAGCCTTGCATAAAAATTATTAATAACAATATTATGGGGAAGATCATGAATAGGACATTTGAGCATTAGTGACTTCAATCTTCCCCACACTTGGGCAATGCTTTCTCCATCATGAGGCCAAAAATTGTATATCTGATTACGATCTTTATGAATCTCACTTGGAGGATAGAATTTACAATAAAAGATAGGTACAATTTCCTCCCAGCCAATAGATGGACCATCCTTTAGCAGCCTATACCACTCAGTAGCTCTACCCTTCAGTGAGTAAGAGAATAGCTTCCTCTTAACTTAGCTTGAAGAAATACCTGCACACTTGAACAACTCGCATAATTCTTGTATAAAAAGTAAATGATCACCCGGAGGGACTGTTCCATCTCCTGAATAGCGGTTATTCATAACACGTTCAACAATCTTCGTAGGTATTTTAAAAGGATGAGGAGCACAAGCATCATTAGAAACATCACATATGGGAGATAAACTTTCTCCACTAAAGCTGGGGAACTAAAAATATCATACTTAACAAAACCAGCTTCCCCAAGCTTAGACATTTCTATAGCATTAGCATTAACAATATTCAAAGCATTCGTACTAATAACATTGCTATGCGAAATAAGCTCCAAAGGATTTTCAATTTTCTCATCAAATCTAAACTCAGGAAAAAGACTAAAGAACTCTTTGTTTTCCATTAAGCCTAACTAGTGAAAATAAAAACAAGAAACAAAAAGATATAATTGCAGAATCTAAAGGAAATAACTCCGAGCACTCACACAGGAGGATGCGAGTACCTTTTACCTTACCTCCCCGGCAACGGCGCCAGAAAAGGGCTTGATGCTGGCATGTAGTTGATGATGATTATGGCCACGCAGTTGGGAAACTCCAAGAGGAAAGTATGATGAGCATAGCGGCAAGTCCTTTCCCTCAGTAAGAAACCAAGGTTTAATCGTTCAGGAGAAGAGCAGACAAACAACTGAAAGTGATGCGGACTGGCTTAATAACACTCCAACAAGGGCGCCGTTTAACGATACTTGTTGACTCGTCTTCGGCCAGTAGCAACGTGGGACCTGCACACACACAACCAAATAATTTGTTCCCAACTTGCGATGAGGTTGTCAATCTCACCGGTTTGCATGAAACAAAGGGTATGAGCGTATCAAGTGGAAAGTGATAATAGTATACGAGTAAAGTAACCAGTACGAGTAAAGTAAACAGGTGATAGCAATATGATGGAAATAGGACCGGGGTCCATAGTTCACTACTGGTGTCTCTCCATAAGATAAATAACACATGCTGGGTAAACAAATTACATTTGGGCAATTGATAGAATAAAGATAAACGTGATATGTCAAGAAGATCACTATGCGATTTACTCTGGGCATTACAATAAAATACATAGACCGCCATCCAACTGCATCTATGACTAATAATCCACTCACGGGGATATCATCCGAACACCCCATGAGTATTAAGTTGCGAACAACAGATAATTGCATTAAGCAAAGTGTGTAATGTAAACAAAGCATATGCCCTCGAGCATATGAATGTTGTTTTCTCCCTAGTAGCAACAGCACATCTACAACCTTAGGGGTTTCTGTCACTCCCCCAGATTAAATAGAGGCATGAACCCACTATCGAGCATAAATACCCCCTCTTGGAGTCACTAGCAACTACTCGGCCAAGATAGCTACTAACAATGGAGAGCATGCAAAGTCATAAACAACATAGAGATAACATAAGATATATTTCAGTATAGCAACTCAATCATAACACCAATATTCATCGGATCCCAACAAACCAAACATGTAGAATTACATAACGGTGATCTCAATCATGTAGGGCAGCTCATGAGATCTAAACATGAAACACGTGGTGGAGGAGACAACCATCTAGCTACTGCTATGGACCCATAGTCCAAGGTAGACTACCCACTCATCGCTCCGGGGGCAAGTATGGCGATGAAGAAGACCTCCGGTGGCGATTCCCCTCTCTGGCAGGGTGCCAGGAACAGCTTCTGGACCCTCCCGATCTTCGGGTCGACGGCGGTGGCGGATCGCGATGTGTTCTGGAAAATGGATCGGGTACTTAGGTTTTTTCCGTCGGGGGGTCTTTATAGGCGAAGGGGCATCATCAGAGGTGGACCAAAGCGCCCTCACACATAGGGGGCACGGCCAGGGGCTGGGCCACGCCGCCCTGGTGTGTGGGGCCCTCGTGGCCCCCCTCCAACTCCTCTTCGGTTCTCTGGAAGCTTCTGAGAAAAATAAGACTTCAGAAACTTGTTTCGTCCAATTCCAAGAATATTTCCTGTGTAGCTTTTCTGAAACACAAAAACAGCAGAAAACGGGGAACTGGCACTGTGGCGACTTGTTAATAGGTTAGTTCCGGAAAATGCATAAAAGTGCCACGAAGTGTAACGAAACATTAGGCAAATGGTCTAAAAACAAGCATGGAGCATCAAAAATTATAGATACGTTGGAGACGTATCACCGGAGCAAGAAGGCTTCGAGCCAGCCGTCTCCGAGGAAGATACTCCGAGCTGATGACGGCGTGCGAGAAGAGCCCCGTGATTTTCCCATGCACATAGCGGGTCAGCCGATGCTGACAAAGGAGATGCTCGCCAACGCGGGTGGAGCGATCGTGAATTTGCACGACAGCATCCAGTATCTCGAGGAGCGCCTTCTCCAAGAAAAGAATCCCGGGTACCTGGTCTACACAATCAAGGTGCCGGAGGGCCATGGCTTCGTCGATACATCACCCGCTGAAATCTTCTTCGTGCAGTACGAGGACATCTACAATCTGCTGCACTCCAACCACCTGGACTATAACTTGGTCTGTCTATACACGTTTCATATGGCGTTGAAGGCGAAGAGGGAGAAGACCATGGGCATCGTGATAGTAGACCCCTACTTCATGCGTGACGTTGCCTTGGTGAACGAGGCGGACCGGGCAACGGTGAAGGAGTACCTTGGGAATATCTTTGTGGAGAACCCGACCATCGACTCCATTCTTCTGTCTTGCTTTCCCGAGTAAGTGAACACCACCGTGAAAACTTCTTTCTTAAATTCTCCGGTTGGTCCTCTTACAACAATTTATTTTCAATTGTGCTGCGCAGAGGCATATACTGCTCACTCATATCCATTTGCCCAAGATGGTCGCAAGCGACGTACTTCGACTCATCGAGTGACATGAAGCCGATGAAGAACTATGGCCAAATCAAGAGTGTGCTCGATGATGCTCTACAATTCTACGCCGACAAGGGGGGCAAATTCACCAAGGGTAGCGAGAGAGTCAAGAATGGCAAGCATATCTTCATGCACCACACAAAGTTTCCATGCATCAAGCAGCCGCCTGGCAGTGTGAAGGAGGCCTTCTACGCCCTCCATCACCTGAAGGGGATCATCCGAGATTCACGGATCAGGGCGCTACCAGCTAATCTTCGAAAATGGGCCGAAAAGTTTGCGGTGATCGATGATGCAGACCTTATGGAAGATTTCTGGCGCATCCAGACTCAGATCGCGCAAGTCCTTCATGAAGATGTCAACTCAACCGGGGGGTTCATGCATTGTGGCGTAGCGTTGACTAACCGCAAGATGAAAGGACGCCTCGACAGGCAGTGCGACACAAGGACGTTCATGACGAGAGAGGGCGTGCGCCCGTTCCCGGCGAGGACTACATGATGTCTGTGGCTAGCTAGCGGTTTTGGTTCGATGTATCATAAACTTTACTATCCTAGTGTTGTTTCCGAACTATTGTTGGACATGTGTGTGTAAACCTTAACTTGCCGAGGCTCGTAATGCCTTGACGATCGATGTTGAACTTGCTTATATATGATCGGTCGTCATCCATGCTATGTTTTATTCTAGGCTTATGAATCCTTGCCATAGTATTTGTGATCATGCAAGCATGTTTGCACTTTGTCATTCCTTTCATTGCATAACATATATACTACATGTCTATAGAGAGATGGCGAAGTGGTACGTGGTGTACAGTGGTCGGGTTCCAGGAGTCTACGAGGAGTGGGAGGACTGCCAGGCACAGGTGGCCAACTTCAGAGGCAACTGCTACAAAGGGTACAAGACAAGAGAGCTCGCGGTCTCCAAGTAGAGGAGACACGTGTGGAAGAAGAATCGGATGAAGTTCTTGATCATGGTCTCGATCATGCTTACCGTCGTCGCCGGTGTGATCTATTCGTTCATATAGTAGTCTAGGTGATAGGTAACTCCATATATAATATGTAATAATCAAAGTTGTACTTAACTTGTCTAATGATTCGACACTTGACTTCATATTGATGTATTTCGACACTTGACTTCATATTGATGTCTTTCGACACTTGACTTCATATTGATGTATTTCGGTGAATTCCTGTGTTACTGATGTGTATATCTTTGCATTTCTGATGTATACTATATATTTTCTACTGTATACTGTGTATTTCTGCTATATTCTTGAAAAAAAACATATGTAAAACATATCAGTGGAGCACCATTTTTAATGTCAGTGGCGCACCCTATCCGTGGCGCACCTAAATGGGGTGCGCCGCAGATATTATGCGTGGCGCACGCATTAGGGTGCGCCACAGGTACCACACATATCCGTGGCGCATATAGGCGTGCGCCGCAGATATGCGTGGCGCATGCTAGGTGCGCCACTAAGCCTCAAAATGGTGCTCCACAGATAGAGTTTCTCCTAGTAGTGTTGGATTCACCACTTTTATTTATGTACAATACTCTTGTACAACAAATGTACTCTTTAATATAAATTTGTATTATTTGGAGGCTAGGTTGATTAAAAAGTTGGATGCTTAGATTTCTGAATCTGCTTCCTCTAGAGCTAGACTTATTTTGTTAGATTCTTGTTTGTCTGTTATTCTTTCCTATTATATGGCTATCTTTATTCTCAACAAAACTTTCATTGGTAAAATGGGTGAACATATAGGAGGAGATTCTTTTGGGTGGGTAAGAAGAAAAATTCTTATTGTATGGTGAGATGGGACAGAGTGTGTAGGTCTATATGAAAATGTTGAAGAAAATATGCCCTAGAGGAAAATAATAAAGGATTTATTTGCATATTTCATATAGTTCATAATAATTTTAATACTATGTTATAATTATCTCAATCGGAAACATTGATATGTGTGTGGTATTAAATGATACATGGTCCCTAGTAAATCCTCTAATTGCTAGTTCATTGTTCAACTGATGATCGAGGTTTCCCGATCATGGTGCATTACGCTAATTGACAATGAATCATGCCATTGAGTTAATGCCATGGTGGACATACCCAAAGTTAGTATTGCAACACAATCGTGTCATGATGTTCACGTTACGATATGAAGAAAACGTTGTAACTTAATCCTTAAACCATGAGGTTATATTTAATCACTACTTCCGGAGGAAGCTTTAATTGCATCAACCGTCACACCGTAACAGAGTTACTGAAAAGGTGTCTCTTGGGTTCTCCAAAGGAGTATGTTGAGGCGTGTGAACCAAGAGCGGGATTTGTTCATCCGCATGACGGATATGATACTCTGGGCCAACTCGGTAAGATTACATCAAAGCTACGCAGCATGTGACTAGGTCATGGAGATGGAATATCACGACAAGAGTTAAACAGCACTAGTAGGTAACAAGATTGAACGAGGTATAGAGATACCGACGATCAGATCTTGGACTATGCTAGTATCACTGAGACAAAGCGAAACGTATATCAACGTTTATGGTTCAACGACTAAAAGAACTTCATAGAATGCACATGGATCATCACAGATATCTAGATTAGATTGATGATCATTTATCAGAGAAAGTTCTCGGCAATGTCTACAGTGTTCTCGAACCGTTGGGTAATACACTTAAGGGTTCACGATGCGAGAGATGGTTTTGGTAATATTCGGAAACATCGTGTGATGATATATGAGAGAGGGATTGTTCTAATGAAGTCTGAAATAGTTTTGGCGTAGTTTGAAATAGTTTCGATGGACTCCAGAAGTGTTTCAGTGAAGTCCAAAAGTGTTTTGGAGTAGCAGGGAATTAAATAATGTGTAATTGATATTAATTAATGAAATAATATTAATTAAAATGCAGCCCACCCTTGTTGGGCCTCTCCCGGAAGAGGAGCCCATTAACCCTAGTGCGCCCCCCTTATTGGACTAAGGGGCTCGGGCGCCATGGGCCCTTGGGCCCTAGCCGGCTAGGGTTTGGGTTTGGGTTTGGGGGGCCGGCAGGCCCTACCCTTGGCCGCTGCTGCCTCTCCTCTTTGGCACCACCCTAGGTGCCTTGTTGGAAGGGTTGGTGCTCCCCCCCCACTATATAAAGGGGCCACAGGGAGAGGAGGGAACACACGACCAAAGGCCACATGCCTCCTCTCCTCCACCTGGAGCGCCGCCCCTCTCCACTACCTCTCTCTCTCCCGCGCGGTCTCCCGAAGGGCTGCGTAGGTTAGAGATCACACCACCGCTCGGAGTTTTCAGATTCCGTCCAACACCGTCTACTTCCGCAGTCTTGGCTGGATCGGGGATTCTGGGGCTCACCGTACGTGTGCATGTACGTGGAGGTGCTGCTCGTGTGGCGCCGGAGTCGTTGCTCCAAGATCTTCAATGACCTTGAGGTCCGCTACGTCGGCTTCATCATCAACGCCTGTGCGGGGGCACAATTCCCACGTTCCGTCTTCAAGGGTATGTCACCAAACATCTGTTTTCTGCTACAACATTACTAATAGATAGATCCTTGGGAAATTCGGGGTTGCGTAGAAATAAATAAGTTGTTATTTGCATCGAACCCCAACAAAGGTGGCCTATGGGTTGAAGATCTTTGGAAGCAGAATATTATTAGTCTGTTATATATGTAAATGTTGGTGGAAATTGGAGAATCATGATGGAGTTTGGCAAAGAGTTGTTAAATAGAAATATTTGAAAAGAACCTTTATGAAGCTCATAACAAATGGATATGGAAAGCTAAAATCCCCTTGAAAATTATGGTGTTCCTTTGGTAATTGTATCAAGATGTTGTTCGTACTAGAGAGAACATGAGGAAAATGAATTATCTTGGATCTCCCAAGTGTTCCTTTTGTGATAATATTGAGACTGCAAACCATTTGTTTTTCTCATGTGGTGGTGGGGGGGGGGGGGGGGCACTGGGATCTTGTCTGGGCACATATTATTATCCAAGAAACTTGTGGCAAAATTATGCATGGTTTTATGCATTTTTACATGGGAAGAAGAAGTTTTGTATACTCTGATTACGGCTGCTATTTGTTGGGCTATCTACTAGAAACAAGGTACCATTTGTTATACCTATGTTCTTAAATCCCCTATGGTGGTCATTTGTTCTATGTGTTTTTTCATCTTGTACTGGGTAGGGTTGTAT
The DNA here is from genome assembly GCA_007115705.1 of Dactylis glomerata. Taxonomy (NCBI): domain Eukaryota; kingdom Viridiplantae; phylum Streptophyta; class Magnoliopsida; order Poales; family Poaceae; genus Dactylis; species Dactylis glomerata. The sequence continues at coordinate 1,501,301 of QXEO01000906.1, read as the reverse complement.
GGATCAGATGATCTTGCAAATTTGAAGACTGTTGCTCGAAGTCGGATGATGGTGGTGTTGCACGAAGCCCCTTAGATTTTGAAGCTATTGGTTGTGCTTTTGGTTGCTGGTTTTGCCGTTGGTGACCTTTGAAACTTTTTGTTTTGTGGAACTATGTTAAAACTCCATAGGATAGAGGCTTAGTGCTAACAGGTTTTTGTCTCGTAGATGGGCGCTCAATGCCGAGCGTTCAACAGCGGATTTCATGTTAGTGCGAGGGCGCTATCTATTTTCCCATATCCTATGTGCTAGTTTACTTGTAAGAACAAAATACTTTGTATTTCCGTCATGCAAGTAATGAAAAGGGAGAGTAGCCCGTTTGAAAAAAAAATGTTCTCTTAATCTAAAAAAAAACTTGTGTAGTACCTAGTTTACTAATGCAAACCTACTGACTCCACCAACTTTGTTTGAGTAGAATTAAGAGTATGTGCGCACAACAGCATGTCACGAAAGATAGCAGGAACGAACAACACCCCCTTAGTTTCAGCAAATCTAGCTCCACGTATATTTGCGTAGCACAAAAAACAATCAAACAAGCATGATATAAAATGCATCGTAGGGACAACAGTAAACAGTTAAAATAGCTTCCATTGAAGCTACCTTACTTCACAGTGAACACGATGAAACTCTTAACTGAAGATGCTAACATTAACAACAGAAGTCGGATGGTTTTACAATGGATTATCAGATTAAGATCAAGGAACAGGGCTCGTGGGTGGGAGCCGGTTAAAATTATATCCAGGCTCCTGAATAACGCCCAAGATCCTGTCGGTAATTGGCCAACAGACCCATCATATGTTTCTGTTACAGAGTGGCCACTGTTAACCAGAACATTCCCAAACTCAAATATCCTTTCGGCGATCAGTGTCGACCACGTGCATCATTGCATCATCCTACAGCACATAGATCGTCAGTGGGGACCAGATTGCCCATGAAATAGGTTCCACAAGGTGGATGGACAATCCTAACCGAGCCACTCTCGCAGATGAAGCAGCGACCTGTTTGCAAAATCAAAACAAACATGATAAGTTCATGCCGGTAATCATAGATACGAAAAAAAACAGGTTCAGCTGCTGGCTCACCAGGAAATGCATGGTAGTCCTGAATTGGGCAGCAGACGGGCGGCTTCTTCGACTCTTCACATCAATTATGGACATGGTCAAAGAATTGGGCGAAGAAGAGCATGCAATCAGCTTGTGAGGAGGTAGCATCAATTGGAACATCAGCAGGAGTGCTCGCCAGAAAGTTGACATGGTAGCATGTGCTTGTGTGGCACGCGGAGCATGCCCCCGGTCGTTCTGAGGTCATTCCGAGGACGACGCCAAGCTTGTACTGAGGTCCCTGAATCAAGCAGAATCGAACAGATTAAGAATATAATGAGGACGACCAAACAAGGGCAGATATAGTAATATCTGAGAGGCGAAAGAAAAGGGACGCGTCTACCCATCGCATGTGCGATATCTGGTAGACTCCATCGCACAGCTGAAAAAGGAAAGATACGGTTGCGATCTATCCACTGCACTGACTCGTCCGTGGACGCCGCTGTGGCTTCCCAATCCCCATGCGCCGCTCTACCATTCCCCAACTCCGGGCCTCCAGTGTTCCTTGACCGCCGCCATCATGCCAGTGGATCCCATGCTAGAACTCGGCGTCGTAGGGGTCAACGGTGGCGGAGGGAATCGACGGCGACCGGGCTGGCGAAGAAGGGACCTAAGGCGTCGACACCGGCCCCGACCCCAAAGAGGCCATGGCCCTCCGCTCCGGCGTTGCAGACGACGGGCTCAAGCTCAAGTTGACGGAGGCCTGGGATCTCGACAAAGGATGCCGATGCGTAGCCCTCGGCGGCGGTGGCTAACGGCCGTCGAGATGCTCCCCGCCCACAACGGCGGCCTGCGTTCTCCACACCGGATGTCGATGCGTCGCCCTCGGCGGCAATGGCTAACAGCTGTCGAGGTGCTCCCCGCCCACAGCGGCGACCGTTCTTCACCGGCGCGGATGCCGCCTCCAGGCGGTGGCCAGACGCGTAGCGGTACTGCTCCCTGGACCTGGAGCGGCAGACTTGAGGCGGCGGTAGTTACAGGGAGAAGGACAGAGGACCTTATCTCTTTGGTCATTTGCTTGAAGACCCCTAAATTTACAGGAAATCCTAAAACTGGCTACAAACTTTGTCCTATTCTGGTTTTGCAGATGAAAAATCCATATATTTTGTGGTTTTTCAAATTGTTCCATCTATAAACTACTGATCGCCTATCATTGCAGTGAAGTTACCTAGTGTCATTCGCATGTTTACATATGGTTCTATAGAAATGGCCTACCGATGTAGTAAAATTGCCTACTGATGCAGCGAAGTTGTCTACTGTTGTAGTGAAATTGCCTACTGGTGTAGCGAAGTTGTCTACCACTGCATGAAAGTTACCTACTAATGTAGTAAAAAGTTGAAGTTACTATCGAGGTAGTGAAATTGCCTACATTGTGAATTTGCATATCGATGTTGTGTGGCAAAGCAATTTCAAAGTGCGACAAAGCAACTTTGGTATGCCACAAAAAAAGATACTCCCTCCGTTTAGAAATATAAGATGTTTTAGTTTTATGAAATAAGTGTATCTAGACATCTTTTAGTGTACTAAAAGATGTCTAGATTCACTTCACAAAACTAAAACATCTTATATTTACGAATGGAGGGAGTACATTACATTGATCAACAAATTTTACAATTACTAAAAACTACTTAGAATCTTTAGAAATAACTGTGCAACTTCGCGACAACGGTAGCCAACTTCGTTAGAACAGTAAGCAATTTTACTGCCCAAAAACACATAGTAGCACACTCACAATGGCTTGAAATCTCATACTAGTTGCTCACATACCCCTAGTTGCCCAAAAATACATAGTAGGTGTGCATAGTAGCTTCTTGGTCAATTATGACAATTTTTTTTGCCTGAAATCTCATACTTGTTGCTCACATACCCCTAGTTCTCTAGCAATGGGGGGATGCTATTTGCCCATTTTATGGGTGAATGGTCTCCGGTTGAAATTTGATAGGTACTGTACATATCTAGCTGTCGGAACGGAGGGGGGATAAAAGGAGAGGGACAAGCACCACCGCCCACTAGAGAAAAGGAGGGAGAGAAGTGTCGTTGACGAACTTGAGGCCCGCTTCAGTCCCGCCTCCACCGCCCGCGACCCTCCCATGACTGCCTCACCGGACCACCCTCTCCAATCTTGACCTTCGTCGGTCCATCGACGCCCCGCAATCTCCTCTAAGCCCCCAGCACCTCTTTTCTTCTCCATGCTAGCGAGCCCCACCTTCACACCCCTAAGTTCCATTGCTCGCCCACGACTCGCTCCATACGAGAAATGTCTTCTCCAATGTTGCTCCCTGGTGGTCGCAGCAGCGTCGAGGATCGTTGTTGTGGCGAGAAAATTTTGGTGCACCACAAGGAAAGTTTAGTTCCCTATGAGGCAAGTTTGGTGCACTACGAGGCAACTTTGGAGCCCTATGGTGCAACTTTGGCACCAACGAGGCAACTTTGGTGAGAGACGAAACAACTTTGGTGCTCGATGATGCAACTTTGGTGCGCAAGGAAGAAACTTTGGTGCCTTTTGGCGAGCTACTTTATGAATGGTCTACTTCATATCAATAATAAGCAAGTTCATATCCACATTTGGCAACTTCAGAACAATAAAAAGCAGCTTAGCAAACTGCACAACATCGATAGTGAAACTTCACACCAACGATAGTCAATTTTTGCAATAGGGTAGGCAACTTCACAACGGTGATAGGAAACTCCAAAACCGCAATAAGCAACATGAAAAAGGTGGCTGGAAACTTCATAGCCACTGGCGCCGCCCCATTGAGGCAACAACCCATGCTCCAGACCGTGACAAGGGAATCATGTCTTTACCATCAATGGAGCGTCGACTCTCTTAATAGAGAGAGAGAGACGATGGTAAGGGAAGCAGAGGCAACAACAAATTATGGAGGTAGGGGCGATGCAGTGAGATAAGCTGACAGGGTGGAAGCTTGTCGGGTGGGGGAGTTGGTGTTGATGGCAACTCGCTCAGAGCCTTTTGGGAGGTGTACAGGGTAGGGGCAATGGATTTGGGTACATTTTGATCGAGACTCAAGAGAACAGGATAGGTTTGGTTTGACGAGTACATAAGTTGCTTGTGTTGACTGTTGATATAAAGTTGTTTTTCTCAATCCTAAAGTTGCTCCTCTGATTAAGTAATTTCTTAACAACGTTTCGTTGAAAATTTAGCTACATTTAAAAGAAACATAGTAGTTTATATATGCTACTTTGGAACCGAGATACGTCAAGCAGTTTAGATATGCAACTTTGGAGCCGATATATGTCATGTGGGATCACACCTAAATCTCATTTATAGTGTATTTTAGCTTTCGTAGTGCAATTTTTTATCTCAAAATTTACACTAAAAAAGCCAAAATATACTATAAATGGGACTTAGATGGGATCCCATTGGAAACCCTATCAACTTGGGCAATTATAAAACAAATATAAACAACTTTCATAATAGTGGCTCAATGATAGACAACTTCACACCAGCCGTAGTACTAGGCAAATTTAAAAAGCGGATAGGCAATATCACAACAACGGTCGACAACTCTGCAACAATTAAAAGCAACATAGAAACTTCACGTCAGCGGTAGACAACTTTGCATCAAAGATAGGCAACTCGAAAAACAGCGATTGGCAACTTTGTGGAATTTTTACATCAAAGATAGGCAACTTAACAATAGCACTCGGCAACTGCTATAGGACTCTAGGCATGCAACAAATTGGTAGAATTGAAGTATTTTTTAGGTGCCGCTAGAGCTATAGGAAACTTTGATGCACGACAATTTCATCATCATGAGAATGGAATGGTTTCGCTTATTAGGGCGGTGGTGTATCTCGCGCATTGCGGTGTCGGCGTGTTGGGTGGACTGTTATTGAAGGGAGTTGAGGGATGTGTGGCAGGGCTGCGGTAGCGATTACTAAGTTGCTTACTTTTGTCTACTAGCTTATTTTCACCATTGCTAAGTTGCTTACTAATAAAAAAAATCAGTTTTTGTACAGACTTGCAACTTCACAAATGCATTAGGAAACTTCAATATAGCACTAGCCAACTTCACAAGAACGGCAGTCAACTTTGCGAAAAATAAAATCCGCAACAACATAGCCAACTTCTCAATATGTTAACTATGTTTGATGCCAAGGCAAATACAACTATCGTATAATTCTAGGCAAAAACTACTATGGTTAAATTATGTAATGTATTTTAGCAAGTACCATAGGATAATAGGCAACGAATAGCCAGAATTGAGCAACCGCCATTCGTCATTAGGCAACAATCTGACTTTTTTTGAGACAAACAACAATCTGACAAAAACATAGGGAGTATGCATTGACGTAAAATTTCAGGCCATCTTCAGCCCAAAAGAAGCCCATCGGCTCTCCTTTTCCTGTATAGCGAGCGAAACTGTACTTCTGTACACAAAGGAGCAGAGCGAGCGATCCTTTTCCTGTCGAGGTAGAGAAGTGCAGCCGCCGGTCCTCTGCTCACCGCCTCGCCCCGTCGCCCTCTCCTGCTCACCCCCTCGCCAGCCTCGCGTCCACGCCATATACGTCCGCCGTTAGTCGCCTGCTCCCCATGTCATCCATCTCTGAGAGGAGCTCCCGTTTTCGTGCACCGCACCATTCATCTTCGGGAGGAACTCCGGCAGCCGCGCTGCTTCTTTGGTCGCCTTGAGGTTCAGGAGGCGCGGGGTCTCATCGGGCGCTTTGACGCTACATGCCGATAAGACGGACCAGCCTCACGCGGCGCCGTCTCCGCCCTGATCCACGACGTCGCACCGGTGAGGATGGCTGTTATGTGGGAGAGGTCGCCGGCAGCGTGGGTGGCCTTCCCGACAGAGGTGCGTGATCTTACTCCGCTCGGCCCCGTCGTTCCGACCAGGTATCTCTCAGCGAGCCATGGACCAGGAACAAATTGGATCGAGACGAGAGAAGGAAGAGAAAGCGGATAAGATTTTTTTCCTTCGGTCTGTTTCTTGTTGTTTACCGCGTGCACTTGGACCCCACCGCATCGCACGGGATCGTGCGACCACGATGCGTGCGACGAGCACTTCATTTTGTCGCAGCTGCGCTGCCAAGGTTTTCCGAAAGAAAAGAGCGTGTGTATGCATTTTTACCAGAGGATTAGTGCGGCCATAGTCGAGCAGCAGTTCTTCAATCTTCTTACAAACATAAGACTGACGCCAGCGATCATGAGTCATTGCTTGCACCGGTGCTGCGGGCACTGTCTTGAAGATGCCGGGGTGGAACGGACCGGGAAAAGCTATTCCTTGCACCGTCGGGGACACTGCATTGAAGAGGCCGAACTGGAACGGACTAGGACTAGGATCAGGAGTGGTCACTCCTTGCATAGCCGGCTGGAACGGATTAGGAGTAGTCGGTGATCCGAACCTTCGCACCGCCGCCGCATGCATACCCGGCTGGAACGGATTAGGAGTAGTCGGTGATCCGAACCTTCGCACCGCCGCCGCATGCATAGCCGGCTGGAACGGATTAGGAGTAGTCGGTGTTCCGAACAATCCGACAGTCGCCGCAGGCATTGTATTCAAGGCCGATTGGCCCAGATCAGGTGTCGCAGCCATTCTTCGAGCCGGCGCGGCTGCAACGTCCTTGCCGGCTATCATCGTGTTTAGCTCCTTGAAATTAGCGTCGGAGAGAGAAGGTTTAGCCGTCAGCAAGGAGCGCAGGCGATCAGATTTCTCAGGGATCATCAGCGTCGTCGTGAGGAACGCCACGAGGGCAGCCGGCTGGGGGTGCTTGGCGGCCTCGGCCGCGGCAGCCAAAGAATGGTGGTTCAAAGGGCTCCTCATCGTCATCATCAGCTGAGAAAGGTTGCGGCTGTTGGTACAGAGGCATGCCACCGCCTCTTGCTCCGTGATGCCGCGGTCAGCGCGGAGGATGGCGATAAGTCCGTGCAGAGAAGATGATTCGGCACGGGTCATCATGGAGCGAGTGGCCTTGATCAGGTCGTCGTCGTCTTCGTCGGACTCGGGGTGTGGGAAGCGTGCGTTGTACCAGATGGAGTTGGCGACGATGTTGGACACGGGGTCTTCCATGACGCCGTAGCAGTGCCCGCCGGCCAGAACGGCACGGAGGAGGCGGTGCTGGTGGTCACTCGGCAGCATGGCGAGCGCCTGGATGTATAAGCCGTGTATGGTGTCGAGCAGGCTCAACTTGAGAAACTTGATATCCGGTTGCAGTTGCAGCGCGGTGGTGGTGCTCAGCAAGGCGCGTAGCCTGCTCTTCGTGTCTGAACCAGTGGACAGATGGGAGGCGGCCGCGGCCAAGTCATCGTCTTCGTCCCGGCGGCTGGGATGCCTCGAGATGGTGGTCGTCGTGACAATGTCCCCGTTTTCGTTGTTATTGAAAGCTGTGGCACTGGCTCTTGTAATGGTGGTCGTGGAGAAGAGTGTTGGCTTAGCCCCAGTACGTCGAGTACAGTCCGACGTATACGACGACAGAATTCCGGCGAGACTCGTCACGCACGTACCAGCACTTCCGTCGCGAGCTGCACGTATCGCGTATCGCAAGCTGGCTAGCTATTTGATGAATCTAATCAGCTAGCAGGTAACACGCACACGGACACAAGCGATATAGCCACAGGCACGTATCGTGCCTTTGCACTTGATTCAACTCACGGTGTGTTTTACAGGGTACCGATACAAGGGTATAAATACCCGGCCAACACACAACGCCAAACCGACTTGGTATAGGACCCCGCGTCCAACACGATACGGTAAACCGTATCCAACACGACGCTACCCGGAGACAAATCCGGTTTACACTAGAACACTAGGAACCTACGTAGACTACGCGTAGACTACCCGGAGACGTGATTATTTCCAACAATCACCCCCCTAAGCACGATGTGCTCGTCTTCACAGCTTGGACGCCGATCCTTCCTCGCATCTCCAAGAACTTCAGTCGACCCAAAGACTTGGTCAGAATATCGGCAAGCTGATCATCGGTGCAAACATAGTTGACTTCAATCTTGCTCTCCTCTACACATTCCCGTATGTAGTGATACTTCGTATCAATGTGCTTACTCCTGTCATGATGCACCGGATTCTTGCACAATGAGATTGCAGACTTGTTGTCAATATTGAGCACCACTCGTTCCTCTTCCTTGTTCATGAGGTCACCAAGTAGCCTCCTTAGCCACACGCCTTGACACGCCGCGGTCGCAGCTGCAATATACTCCACTAGTGGAAAAAGAGGCTTTAGTACCGGTTCCAGAGGCCCATTTGTACCGGAAAACAAACCGGTACAAAAGATTCGGGACAAAAGGCCCCCCCTCTTTGGTACCGGTTCATTACAAACCGGTATTAAAGGGGCCTCCACGTTGGCTCCCAGGGGAGTGCAGGCTAGGGACCTTTGGTACCGGTTTGTAACACGAACCGGTACCAAAGGTCCGGACGAATTTCTGGTATAAATTTTGAAAAAAAATTGAAAAAATTTGAATTTATTTTTCAGAATTTCTCAATTTTTGGATATTTGAATTGTTTGACAGTTTCCACTATAATCTCTAATCACCCCTATTCTCATGTCAAAGTATATACTAGTGGTCCCACTTCCCGATCGGTCACCCATCCTCACACTGCTCCACCCTTAGCACGCTTAACTTCTCCATTCTTTCTCTACTAGCTTCCAAGACTGCGCTCGCGACTTCTTGATAATACTATGCTGTGAATTCTATTAACCCATACACTTTGATAACATATGATTTTACTTTTTTGAATTCCAAATAATTTTAAAAATAAGCAACAATGATTAATTATTAATAAGCATCAATGGTTTCCAAATAATCTTTGTGTATAATTTAATTATTAATTTTAAAATTCAAAATATTCAAAAAAATCAAAAAAACTTAAAAACTTAAAAAATTCCAAAATAATATAAAAACTTCAAAATAACTAAAAAGTAGAAGAAATAATAAAATAAATTTCAAAAAAACAAATTTTTAATTTTTTTGACAAAATCGAAAATCTTCCTGCTTTCATATTTCCCGTTGAAATCGGATGTAACTTTTTGCGTAGATGGTTTTTCATATATTATATGTTTTTTTCAAGTCCGTACGCAATAGTTATTGCCAATTTAATTTAGAATAACCTTTTTGTTCAAAATATATCAAATTTCAAAATTTCAAATTTTCCATAAAAGTTGGTTGCGTGAGGTACATGCATGTCAAAGGATTTTGAAATTTGAAGTTTTTATCATTTTCGTTTAATTTTTAGACATTTTTTCTGCGCGGGGTAGGCGTGAGTGGAAAAAATGGGTGTCAACCCTTTAGCACCGGTTCGTGGCTCGAACCGGTGCTAAAGGTACCCCTTTTGCACCGGTTCGTGCCACGAACCGGTGCTAAAGGTCACTACCTTTTAGCACCGGTTTGAGCCATGAACCGGTACTAAAGGTTCAGCTCTGGCCCACTAAAACCCTTTAGTACCGGTTCCTAGTATGAACCGGTACAAAAGGCCCTTATCGAACCGGTACTGATCTTGCTCGGCCGGCTGGGCAAATCAATCGGTACTAATGTACCCTTTAGTACCGGTTCATACGGGAACCGGTACTAAAGGCTTAGACCGATGACCCTTTTTCTACTAGTGCTCTGCTTCACAGAAAGACTGTGCCACTACTTTCTGCTTTTGTGATAGCCAACTTACCGGGCTTTCTCCAAAGAAATATGCCACGCCCGAGGTACTCTTACGGTCGTCAACATCTCCTGCCATGTCACTATCACTATAGCCAAGTATCTTCACCTTTCCCTTCTTCTTCAAATAAACAACACCAAAGTTAGTTGTCCCTTTGATGTACCTGAGTATATGCTTCACCGCCGCCCAATGCTCCGTTGTAGGTGCTTCCATGTAGCGACTCACAATGCCAACGGAATAGGCCAAGTCCGGTCTTGTGTTCACGAGATACCTCAAACTTCCGACCACACTCCTATACTCCGTTGCATCAACCGCGGGTGCTTTGCTTCTCTTGCTAAGTTTAAGCCGAGGTTCCATAGGAACTTGAGTTGGATTGCAATCTTCCATAGCACAGCTCTGGAGTATCTTCTTTGCGTACGCCTCCTGGCATAATGTGATCTCACCCGGCTTTTGATGTACCTCTATTCCAAGGTAGTAGCTCAATAAGCCTAGATCACTCATCTTGAATAACTCCTTCATCTGTAGCTTGAACTTTGCAATTTCCTTCTCATCCGCTCCAGTTATCAATAAATCATCCACATAGATGCCAACTAGTAGATGATCCCTTCCGTGTCCTCGCTTATACATAGCATGCTCCAGTGGGCTCTTCTCGAATCCGAGAGACTTCAACGTACGATCAAGCTTGATGTTAAACGCCCGAGGCGCCTGTCGGAGCCCGTACAATGCCTTGTGTAGCTTCAAAACCTTGTGTTCTTCTCCCTCCTTGATGTATCCCGGTGGTTGTTTCACATAGACCTCTTCTTCTAACTCTCCGTTCAAAAACGCGGATTTCACATCCATATGATGCAATTTCCAAGATTCTTGAGCCGCGAGAGCCATAAGTAATCTCACCGATTCCATCCTTGCAACCGGAGCAAACACTTCTTCGAAATCCACACCTTGCTCTTGCACGTATCCTTTGGCTACTAGCCTCGCCTTGTGTTTCACCAATTTTCCTTCGGCATCCTTCTTGATCTTGTACACCCACTTGAGCCCTATGGCTTTATGCTTGTTGGGTAGATCGACGAGCTTCCATGTATTGTTGTCGCGGATCGATCCCAACTCTTCATCCATAGCTCGACGCCAACACTCCTCCGTGTTAGCCTCCTCGAACTTCGTCGGTTCCTCGGTGAGTAGACACCCACCCCGACCTCGTCCTCGCGCACGTGTCGTCCGAATAGGATTTATCGTGCGAAGCGTCTCCGGCGGATATAAATCCAATACGCTTCGCAACCTTTCCTGAGTAGCCGGCCGCCTCCTTTGCTCCTGTACAGTCGGAACTGATGCCTGAGTTGACGCACGACTTTCGGAATTCGTGCTTGTTTCAGCATCAGCTGAGGCTCCTGCTGCTGGCGAAACCCCATCCTGGAGATGCGCTGCGTCCTGGCGAATCGTCAGTCGCGCCGTAGCTTTCCGTCCAAACTGACGGACCTGCTAGATCACGTAGCTGGCCTAGACATGCTGGTGCACTTTCACCTGTGCTAGTGCTAGTGCATGCACGAGTGACTTGCTCCCCTAGCCTGCACGGCGTGGCCGTTGGGCTCCCATGCACTCCGGCGCTCGCGCTCTCGTCCGCGCGCGTACTGTCTGGACGCGAAGCTGAGCCACCAACCGTGTCCGTACGTTCCGCCGAAGATGTACTTGCTGCACCAGTTTCAGTACTCGTGTCCTCGTCTGCACGCGTACTTTGATCATCTGCATGCTCAACATCATTGTTATAAATAACAGTAAAAATCTCATTTGAGATTGGTTCGACCGGTTTTGCGGAGCTCCAATTCCATGATTTCTCCTCCTCGAAGAGTACGTCGCGAGTTACAACCAATTTTTTGTCAACTGGATTGTACGCGCGATATGTCTTCGTACCGGCTTCATAGCCGATCATGACCATTGGAGTACTTCGATCCGCCAACTTGTTAGTATGCCCGGCCACCGTCTTCACATGCGCCACGCACCCGAAAGTGCGAAGATGATCAACTGAGGGCTTGCGCCCGTACCATGCTTCGTACGGTGTCATACCGACTACACTCTTAGTCGGCGCCCTGTTCAGCAAATAGACGGCCGTACTGACCGCCTCGCCCCAAAACCTGCCCGGCATGCCTTTGCTCTTCATCATGCTGCGTGCCATGGCCACCACGGTTTGGTTTCTCCTTTCCACAACACCGTTTTGCTGTGGTGAATATGGCGCGGTGAGGTACCGCTGGATCCCATGAGCTTCACAAAACGCTTTGAATTCATTGGAGTTGAACTCACCACCCCGATCGGTACGGAGGGCCTTTAACTTGGCCTCGGCCTCAACCTCGGCCGCCATCTTCACGATCCGGAACGCTTGCAAAGCTTGATCCTTCCTCTTCAGCAACACAACCCACATGTATCTACTGAAGTCGTCGATGATGAGCAAGAAATACTTGTTCCCGGCGGTCGTCGCCGGCGTGATTGGTCCGCACAAGTCGCCATGGACCATCTCAAGAACTTTGCTTGCTCGATATTGTCCTTCCCTTGGAAACGGGGCTCGCCTTTGTTTCCCAATAAGACAACCGTCGCACAATTGCTCAACATGATCGACGCACGGCATGCCGCGAACCATCTGTTTTTGTCCAAGTTGTCGTAGAGCTTGGAAGTTGAGATGCCCGTAGCGCGCGTGCCACTTCCACGCCGAGTCTTCCATGCTTGACATCAGGCATATTGGATCCACACGATCCAAGTTGAGGATGTAGAGCCTGTTCTTCGCTCTCTACACCTTCATGATGAGTTTTCTCTCACGGTCGTATCCCCATAGGAACTTGTCCTTGAGCACAATCTCGCATCCACGCTCCGCAAGCTGACCAAGACTGATAATGTTGCTCTTCAACCTGGGAATATAGTACACATCAGTGAGTACCTTGTGACCGCCGTCCTTCAACTCAAACAAGACAGTGCCTCGTCCTTCTATCCCAACGGTCCTTCCATCGCCGAAACGAACCGTCCCTCCCACCGAGAGGTTTAACTCAGAAAACTGAGCCCTGTCGCCGGTCATGTGGTTGCTAGCGCCTGTGTCGAGGTACCATACGTGCGTAGCCGTATTCCTCGTCCTATCATGAAGAAGAACCTTCTCTTCCTCGAGCTTGACGATCTCCGTGGCTGGCTTCTGTGGAGGTGACTCTCCATTATCTGATTGCTCGCATACTTCGAGCATCATCATCCTAGGTCCATCATCTCCTTCCATCGCCATGAGAGCCTTCTCCACCGGAGCGTTGCGACACTCCGATTTGAAGTGACCGAGCTGATTGCACTTATGACAGCGAAGATTCTTTTTGTCGAATTTCTTCTTTGGCTTCTTCCCCTTACCCGACTTCTTCGTCGAGTTGGAGTCTTCCTTTTTTCCACCGCTGCCAGATGCACCATCGCTCTTCTCTCTAGCGTCCATTGCCTGCCATTGGGCGCGCGTGAGCATGATATGCTCCTCCACTTTCGCGTCGCCGTAGGTGATCTTCATCCGCTCATCATGCGCCTTGAACCGTCCGACCAAATCATCCAACGTGACAGTCTTGAGATCAACGCACTGCTCGATCGCTGACACAACAGAGATGTACCGCGCCGGTGCGGCACGAAGGAAACGCCTAACCACCGAGATCTCCTCGAGCTTCTCGTCCAGTCCACGAATCCCATTGACTATTGTGGCAACCCTTGAGGCGAAGGCGTCCAGTGTCTCATCTTCTCCCACCTCCAGGTTCTCGAACTTCTTCTGAAAAGTTTGCAGGGTCGCCTCGCGCACACGCGCGTGCCCAAGATTGAGGATCTTGAGCGTGTCCCACGCCTCCTTCGCAGATTTCTTCGAGATCAGGTGCTGCATCACGTCCATCGGCATCACCGAGCAGATGGCCGTAAGTGCCTGCCGGTCCTTGCGGTACTTCGACGCGCCCTTCTTGTACTCGTCGCCGCCTGGATCGACAGCCTCCCAGAGCTCGTTGGACTCGAGCGCCCACTCCATCGTGGTCGCCCACACCATGAAGTTGTCGCGGTTGTACCGCGGGTACGTCGTCGACACCGGCGCGGCCGCGGCCGCCCCGGAATACTCGCCCTTCTCCTTCGCTATGACCTCCCGTTACTAGGAGATCCTCCACGAGGCTCTGATACCAAATGTTGGCTTAGCCCCAGTACGTCGAGTACAGTCCGACGTATACGACGACAGAATTCCGGCGAGACTCGTCACGCACGTACCAGCACTTCCGTCGCGAGCTGCACGTATCGCGTATCGCAAGCTGGCTAGCTATTTGATGAATCTAATCAGCTAGCAGGGTATCGTGCCTTTGCACTTGATTCAACTCACGGTGTGTTTCACAGGGTACCGATACAAGGGTATAAATACCCGGCCAACACACAACGCCAAACCGACTTGGTATAGGACCACGCGTCCAACACGATACGGTAAACCGTATCCAACACGACGCTACCCGGAGACAAATCCGGTTTACACAAGAACACTAGAACCTACGTAGACTACGCGTAGACTATTCGGAGCACACGACACCGTACCGGTGTCGGAGACGTGATTATTTCCAACAAAGAGGTCATGTCCGATGTTGGCGATAATGGTGACGTTCCCATCGGCGTCTCGGAATGTGCGGCACTGGCGGCGGCGGCGACCATGGCTGTGGAAGCAAGTTGATGATGTCCCTGACGCGGTCGACGCTGAGCTGTTCCCCTCGGCGGAGGTCGTTGAGGACAGAGTCGAGCAGGTGCCAGGGAAACCTGGATGCCAGGACCTGCCCGAGTTCTTCGCGATCCCGCAGCAGCCTGGCTGACTCGGAGGCGTACCGGGCAGCGGTCTTGGTCCTGTTGCAGTCCGGCCACACCTCGTCTAACTGATCTAGCACATCTGCTGGCGGCTCTTGCGACATTGTGCGGTGCAGCTCGACGAGGCTGATAGCAAGAGCGAGGTCGTGGCAGGCGGCGCGGAGGTAGCGCTTGACCTGGGCCTCGGTGAGGTAGCGGAAGTAGAAGACCATGAAGACGACGAGCGCGGCGCGAGACTTGCGCGCGATTTCGACGTACGAGGCCCTGTCCGCGGCGTGCCGCACCGGGTCGGTTCCCGGCGGCAGTACGCCAAAGTCGCCGACTTTTCCCATGAGGTACATGGCGTTGAGTATAATGTTGGTGACGGGATCATTGAAGCCGAGGAGGAGGCCGCCGTCGGAGAGGGCGCCGGCGAGACATCCCATCTGGGCGATGGGGAGGCGGCTGGCCGCCTCCTGGTAGAAATCGAACATCTCGTCGAAGTACTTGGGCGCCT